>JAASGW010000121.1:0-60007 GCA_023334395.1 Phytopythium sindhum
CGGCCCCCCCCCCCCCCCCCCCCAAATTGTACGAGCAGCTGATTGCCAAGGTCAAGTCGTACGTGGATGACCTCAACACCGACATTGCGTCGCTTGAGGGCAAGCGCGGCCCGAGCTCCAAGTACACGCTGCCCGCCGAGAAGCTGCAGGGTAAGCTGGAGATCACGTTCGCCCCGCACTTTTACGAGGGCATCGCGTGCTCGCTCGACTCAACGGGATACAAGTAAGTTCACGGTTGCTATCACCACTGCCCTACGCGTACGAAATTGACTGACGACTATAATGATGAAGGGCGCTGTCGAGTGCGATCACGGATGTGCTGGGAGAAGCCAAACCGTACTCGATCAGCGGAAGGTACGAAGTCCGCTTCAACAGAACTTTAGCCTTGGAACCGCTGAGCGTGTCTGACATTTGTCGTTTGGTTGTTTTTGTGTGCAGTCTACCGTTGGTTCGTGACATGCAGCGTGCGGGCTTCGACCTTATTCTCATCGGTTTCGGCAAGAGCTCCGTCTACCATGCGGACAACGAGTACTGCCAACTGAGCGACATGGCGGACGCGCTGAAGATCTTGGCGCGCACTATCGAAAGCGTCGAAGCCGCCACCGCTTAAAATCTCGCTCACAGTTTCAATGCTGCCCACTATATTCGCGGCAGAAGAAGTCATGGCGTACATCAGGGCCACTGCGGTGTAAAGTTCTCACAGAGAACTCCCCTGTTGATAGCCTGAGCAGATCGAACGGGCAGCGTATTCGAAGGACAAACTACCACAAGTCGGCTGGTTTTGAGTGCACCTTGTGAACGGCTAATGATGTGCTAAGATCCTGGTAGGCCTCACTGCTTCAAAGCTTTTGAATTTTTGTTCGGTCATGGCTCACGTGGCGCATCTACCTCACTACGTTGGGGAGCCGCAAAAGCGCCTTCCAACCGCCAAGCCGCGCGAAGTTCAAACGACGTCAAAGCTGCTAGCATATCGTTTTTCGGTCGTTAGTGTTGGACGAGTCGGTCGGTCGCGTTCAGGAAGTGCGCGCTGACAAACTTGTCGAGCCGGCGATGTAGTGCGTAGCCATGCAAAGTAGTCTCGGTTAATTGGACAAGCGTGCTCTCGATCTCTTCCAACCTCTTTGTGCGGTTGTGAGCGGCCTCGACCAGTGAATGGAGATCGCCGTAGAGATTGGAGACTTTCTTGTCAGCAACTTGAGCGTGTACATCCTCGAATCGGTCCCACAACGCGCAGTAGGCTTGGCACATGGCGGATTGGCTCAGTTCAGTCTCACCTTCAGCGTCGTCAGCTAGACATTTCTTTGCGTCAGAGATCATCTCCGAGAGGGACAGCGAAGCCGATAAAGGTCCACGCTCGAGCATCTCGTCGTCATAGCTCTTTAACATGCGTCTCGCTTTTCCATCCACTGTCTCCTGGTTTATCGAGAGCTTTGCGAGCTCGTCGATGACGGTTGAGATCTTCATCCGCTTGGCAGGGTCGTGACAGCACATCTGCTGCGTCATCGTCCACTGACTATCAGTGCATGCGGTTGGCCGCGCAGGCAGGTTGCCCTTGAACAAATTTCCCTTGACGGCCACATTGTCAAGATCGCCCCACGGAAGCGGAGGAGACGTCAGACAATTCGTCCCTTACTAAAGCGAGCCCGCCACGCGCAGTGCCTCGATCGCACACATCCCTAGCGAGAAGACATCCGACCCAAACGTTGGTCGTGCACCCTTCTCTGCAAGAGACTCGGGCGCCACCCAATGCCACGCGCCAGTGATTTGGGTCGTCGCCTTATCGGAGGAGTTGGCAGAGGAGCTTAGCCCAAAATTTGTCACCTTCGCCTTGTGATCGCTGCCGATCACGATGTTGTTGCCCTTCAAGTCGGCATGCACGATCTTTCGTTCATGCAGGTACCCAATGCCCAACGCTGCCTCGTACAGCAGTCGCCACAATTGATCAGAGCGCGCTCGCACATACTCGACCAATGTGCCGTTTGTTGCGTACTCGCAGACAAAGAACCGCAAGCTGTCATCGTCGCATGGGCTGAACAGTGTGATGATGTTCGGATGCCGTAATTGTTGCCACAGGCGCACTTCATCCGTGAAGGAAGCAGCCGATAGATCAGGAAGGAACAGCTTGACCACGACGTCGGCGTCCAGCCACTTGGCACGGTAGTCGCCCCCGACCTTCGTTCGATCTCTCGTGGAGGGATGCGCCAACTGAACGAGCTGGTGGGAGGTTTGTGAGCTGTGGTAGCAGTGCGTATGCGGCGTGGGGTCTTCAATAGCGGCATGAGGACGCGCACAACTTGTTGGTGACCGCTTCTCGCTGCCACGTGGATAGCGGAGTCTCCGTACCGGTATGTAGCGTTGGCATTCGCTCCGTTGCTCATTAGGAGGCGAACGATCTCTAAATGGCCGCCTTCGGCAGCCCGGATGAGAGGGGTGTTCCCCTCCAGATCCTTGGTGTTCGCGTCTGCGTCGCGCAGCGTGAGGTGACGCGCGACATCTACGTGGCCTCCCCAGGCAGCCTGGAGCAGCGCAGTGTACCCCCACGCGTCCTTGGCGTTCACGTCTGCGCCTATGCCCGTAAGGTGACAGACGACATCCATACGACCTCCTCGGGTAGCTTCGATCAACGCCGTGTGCTCCCACGCGCCCCTGGCGTTCACGTCCACTCCGCGCTCCGTCAGGACGCGAACGACGCTGCCGTGACCTCCAGCTGCAGCCACAATCAGCGCTGTGTTCTTGCTTCGTCCGTGGCGTTCACGTCGATGCTGCGCTCTGCCAGCTCGCGCACTTGCTCGACGTCGTCACAGCTGGCAGCGTACAACACCGCGCGGTTCAGCGCCTCCCGCTGCGCCTCCATCTCTCTCGCCTTGCGCCTCTTCTAGTTCGTCCCTTCTCTTCGTGTGCGTAAGGACCGACGCACCATACAAACAGTAAGTCAAAACGAGCAGCTTCACACCGATCCTGATGAATGTGTCGGTCAGCGGCAAGCGCATCACAACGCATTTCGCCGACGCCCAAGCAGCTGAACAACGCACTGCGCCATGGCGTCATGTACGGCTTCCGCTCCTGCTGCGTCGGCTCTGGGCGACGTGGAGCTTGATGCCACCGCCTACGTCGAGCTGCTTGGCAAGTTCATCAGCGTCGTGGTGCGTCTGATACGTGTCTTCAACCTCGAGCTTTGCTCTTTGCTAATCCTCCGCATGACTCGTGCAGGACCAAGTGCAGAACGCACCAAGCATCGGTTTTATACCGCGGGAGAATGTCATTTCAGATCTCGTCCTGGCGGAGCTCGCGCCCTTCACGGTCCAGAGCGGCGGCCCGCTCACGGTCGAGCGCGTCGAGTACGTCGCCGGCCGCGGAAACGTGATCATCACGTACCAGCACCCGGAGGACCGCGCGCACTACAGCACCGCTGGAGCTGCCACTGGAGCGGAAGCACCGCCAACGATCGCGTTCATGGGCTCGCACATGGATGTGGTGCCCGCGGACCCGGAGACGTGGGAGCGCAACCCGTTCTCGCTCGTGGTCGAAGGCGACAAGCTCTACGGACGCGGCACGACCGACTGTCTCGGCCACGTCGCACTCATGACGCGTACGTCCACGTCATTGCTATTGATGCTCCGGCATGATCCCTCCTAGTTCTAACTGCTTCATGTGATGGTGCGATGACGGCAGAGCTGTTCTTGGAGCTGGCGGGCCGCCAGGTGCGCACCAAGAGCCTGGTCGTGTGCGTGCTGATCGCGTCCGAGGAAAACACGGAGATCCCGGGCGTTGGCGTCGAGACGCTCATGGAGAAGGGCAGACTCGACTTCCTCAAGAACGGGCCGGTCATCTGGACCGACTCGTCCAACAGCCAGCCGCGCATCGGCACGGCCGGCGTCATCGCGTGGACGCTGACGGCGACAGGCAGGCTCTTCCACAGCGGCCTGCCCAACCTCGGCATCAACGCGATCGAGCTGGGGCTGGACGCGAGCGCGGAGCTGCAGCGGCGTTTCTACCGCGACTTCGGTCCTGTTGAGGACGAGCGCGCGTACAACTTCGCGTGCCCATCGACGATGAAGCCGACGCGCGTGCAGTCTGCTACGACCGGCCTCAACCAAATGTAAACGCCGCTGAAATTAGATCCAGGTGGATGTTGACAGGTGAAGACTAACCATACGCTCTCGCGACCTCGCAATGCAGTCCCTCGTGGGCGAAGATCACGGGCGACGTGCGCCTGTCTCCGTTCTACGACATGCAAGAGGTGCGTTCTCCGACCAGCCTTGCTCTACTTGTGATGACAGCGCTGACAATCTCACGTGGTACAACTCGTTTGTTGTAGATGGTCGCCAAGGTCAAATCGTACGTGGACGAGCTCAATGCGGACTTGTCGGTGCTGGAAGGTGGTCGCGGACCGAGCTCCAAGTACATTTTGCCTGGCGGTCTTGGCGCTGGTCACCTCGACATTGAGTTCGAAGACAGCTACTTCGAGGGCATCGCTTGCTCCCTCGAGTCGCTCAGCTACAAGTATGGCGTACTACCACCTCGCTATGTCATGAGCAAGCCATTTGCCTAATCGATTTGTGTTCTTTGATAACAGGGCGCTGTACGAGGCGATCGCGCACGTCAAGGGCGAGGCCAAGCCGTTCTCCATCAGTGGGAGGTATGTCCATCGTCCTGATTATATATACGTGGTCAGGATGGCTCTCCTGACCATACATTTTGCCCACTGCGAAGCTTGCCGCTTGTTCGCGATCTTCAGCGCGCGGGCTTCGACCTCATCCTCATTGGCTTTGGCCTGAGCACCGTCTACCACGCCGACAACGAGTACTGTCTGCTCAGCGACATGAAGGACGCTATGAAGGTCCTAGCGCGCACCATCGCAAACGTCGAGGCTACGCTTTAAGTCTGGAACTACTAAGAAGCGCGTCAGATGTGGACGAGCGCATGGCTGTTAGTGATGGATTAACTTAAATGAGTGATGATGATGGAGCGAAGGAGTGACGAAGAGGCAAATCATTTAGCCGAGCGCCGTACGAAACTCTACCAACTGTCGTTCAAGAGTGAAGGGCAATTCCCAGGTCGGGCATGACACCGTTGCGACCACCCGCACGGGTTGTATGCTTGGACGAGCTGGACCTTCGCCTCTGCTACCTCACTCGTAGCTTCCAGGCACCTTCTTCCGCTGCCATGACATCTGCGAGAACTGCGGGCTTTGCGGCACCGTCAGCTTCTTCTTGATCTCCACCGCCTTCTTGGCCATCAAGGCCGCATTGTTGCTCGCGCTGGACTGCTGGTGCTGCTGATCTACATGGTGCTGGCTGTGTGGTTGCTGCTGCTGCTGCTGCTTGCTGGCGTTGAGCATCGCCGACGTGACTGACGACGGCAGGCGCGAGAAGGAGCGGTTCGTCAGGAGATTGACGTAGAACAAGCGCCCGGTCTTGGGATCCGTGCGTCGTGCCCACTCCTTTGGCAGCGTCATGGTCGATCCTGACGCTGAAGACGACGTCACAACTGAAGACGACGTTGTCGACGAGGTGGATACGCCGCTGGCGAGTGAGGTACGACGGGCGTTGATGGCTCGCGCTGCCGCTGATTCGGGTGTGAGTGAGTCAGCGCTGCTGCTCGATGTGGGCGTCGCAATCTTGCTGTTGTTGCTTGATCGAGTCGTGGCGGGCACGCGCGTCGTGCCGAAAATGTTGTCGAGAATCTTGGACGGGTGCTTCCACGACGAAACCTTGTTCATCGTGTCATAGTAGTACTCTCGTCCGCTCTTGGAGTGCGTGCGCTTGATCCAACCGTCGGGAAGTGGCGCCTCCTTTTTGGTCGCTGTTGCTGCTCGCGACGAAGAAGAGGATGTCGAAGCCGATGAGGACAGGGTTGAAGAGCGAGGCGTCGTGCGTGTTGTGCCCGACAATCCAGTCACCGATCCTCCGGTTGAGTCTGACGAACGATGTGCGGAGCTGGTTACGCGCTCAGGGTGACGAACGGCGTCACTCTTGTCTGTCTCCCCGCCGTCCTTCAGCTGGTTGGACGATGACGCACGCGTCATGCCGCTACTGCCACGAGCTGAGATCGGCGTCGTCTTGATTCGCGAGCTAACAGTCGTGGCAGTCGATGATGAAGAGACGTGGATCGGCTGGTGGACTCGAGAAGATGACGACGATGTTGTTGTCGCTGAGATGGATGCGCGCGAGTGTCCCCAGCGCTCACCATGCTCAACACCACTCGGACCAGACTCGCTGTTGTTGTTCAAGGTGTGATGGTTGCTCGAGCGTGAGCGTGTGGTGGAGGTGTGTCGCTCGTCTTCGTCACGCGCATCTCGATGGCTGCTGGTTGGATTCTGACGCGCATTTGTCGTTGGTGTGGATGCTGACGTGCTCTTGGAGCGACTTGGACGGGTGGCTGTCGAGGATGACGATGCTGTACCCGGTCGTCGTGAGCGATCAACCACCTGGATCACTTCCTGCGGCTCGTCCTCCATATCCGAGTCCGCTGTCGGTTGCTGAGTGTGATGGTGCGGTGAGGCTCGCTCCTTCTCGTGATCGTGGTGAGTCAATGGCGAGTAGCCAAACTGCTGCTGCTGCTCCACTTGTCGATCGCTCACGGGAGAACTCGACTCACACTCATCAGTCTCGGGTCCCACGGGCTCCTTCGACACCGCTGCTGTTGCCACAACAGCACGCTGGGTACCGACGCGCGGTCCGCTCGGAGCATCTTTGCTCCCGTCAAGGGACTCAACGAGTAGAGACGACGCCTCGCCTTCTTCTTCGTCGTTCCCGTCGTCCTCGTCACCGCTACGACTGTCAGCAGCGGCTGGATTAGCTGCCGTCTTGACAGGAGCAGCGGCAGCAGCTGACGGATCAGCCACCTCCTTCTTGGCATCACCATCACTCTTGTTAGCCTGGTGTTGCTGCTGCTGTTGCTGAGGAGGCTCGCTCCGTTTCATCGCCGACGGCGCAGCTCGTGCACCGTCCTGCTGCAACAGCTTGACCTCGGCCTGGATGAGCGAGCACAGGTGCTCGAGCGGAAACTCCTGATAGTCGAACTCAAAGTCGAAGGCTCGACCCACCGTGAACTCTGGTGGGTCTCCAAGCTGCGCCCGAATGGCCTTGAAGTACGGGTGCGCGAGCGCCTGCCGAGCTGAGATCCGACGCTCCGGGTTGACGCAGAGTAGTCGACGCAGAAGACTTAGCGCCTCCGGTGAAGCGCGACGGAATGTCTTGGCCAGAGCCGAAGGAGAGCACGGCGGCAAGCTCTCGAGGAAGGCAAGTGCGTCGCCCTCGACCTCGTAACCGCGCTTGTCTCTCGGTGGGACCGGCAACACGCGAAACACACGCGTAAGCTGGTCGATAAAGTCAGAACCGGGGAACAATGGCTTGCGATTCAGCAGCTCGCCGAAGATGCAGCCGATCGACCACATGTCGACGGCTTCGTTGTAGGTGCCGTTGGGCGCGAGCATGATCTCCGGCGGGCGGTACCATCGCGTGACGACGTACTCGGTCATGAGCTCCTTGGCGCGCTCCGTCGAGTGGTGTGGCTGTTGCTGTTGCCCGTCCGCGTCCTTGGCGCGCTGCGGGACGTAGCGCGAGAGGCCAAAGTCGGTGATCTTCACGTCGCAATTGCGGCTCACGAGGATGTTGCCCGGCTTGAGGTCGCGGTGCAGCACGCCATTCTCGTGCAGTGCGAGTGCGCCGCACAGCAACTGGTACATGATCGCGCTGCGGACGAGACAAGACGTGAGTGAATTGCAATGGTGGGAGGAGGACGACTCTAGGGAGGACACGTACGCGATGTGGGCCTCCTCGAGCTTGGTCTTGCTCTGGATGAGCCGGTGCAAGTCCGTGTCGACGAGCTCCATCATGATGTACAGCTCGTCCTTCTCGATGCAGGTGCTCAAGTTCTGCAGCGATGCAATCTGTTGTACAAGCATCACGGTCGAGTATGTGAGTATAGTGACGTGACGCAATCTCAACAGCGACGAGCACGTACGTTCGGGTGGTGGCCGAAGTAGCGCATGAGGCGGATCTCGCGCAGCGTGTGCTTGGCGTCCCACTCGTCGCCAGCCATGGGCGTGATCTTCTTGATGGCCACGTTCTTCTTGGAGGCGGCGTCGCTCGCGGCACTGCAACATTCAAGCAAGACATTAGTCGCACGACGCCTTTTCAAAGCAGATGATGTCTAAAAGACGCACCAGACGATGCCGTAGGAACCCTCGCCAAGCACTTGGAGGGGCTTGTAGCTGGGCGGCACGTTGAACTCGCAGCCCTTGATCGTGAACCCCTTACCCGGAGCGCAATCGTTCGCCATGGCTGCAGGAGCTCGACTACCAGTATCGCTGCTGACGGTAGCAGTAGTTTTGGGCTCTGTAGCACCGGAAGTGGTCGCGTTGGTGGTGCTGGCTTCGACAGCGGCAGCATTTGCCTTGGCAGCCGCGAGCTGCTCCTTGCGCTTGCTGCGCAGACTGTCGTCCTGCTGGCTGAAGGCGCACACTTCGTCGCAAATGTACTGGCGCAGCGTCGCGAGTGGTAGAGACTGCGCCTCGAACGCGAACTCGAGCGAGTGGCCGAGCTGCAGCGGCGAGATCTCGCCCCACTCGTCCTTGACGCCGTCAAAGAACGGGTGGCCGAGCGCCGCATCCGCCGAGAGGCGCTGCTTGGGATTGAAACACAGCAGTCTTTTGATCAGATCGCACGCGAGCACGTTGTTTTTGCACAGCTTGTCGAGTGCATCGACAGGAGCCGGCGGTAGCGACGTGAGGAACTTGAGCGCGTCCTTATCGATGTTGTAGCCGCGGTGCTCGGCATCCGGCACGGGGATCACCTTGAACACTCGCGTGAGCTGATCCATGAAGTCTGTCCCGGGGAACAAGGGCTTGCGGGCAAGCAGTTCGCCAAGGATGCAGCCCACAGACCACATGTCGATGGCGCCATCGTAGCACCCGTTGGGCGCGAGCATGAGCTCTGGCGGTCGGTACCAGCGTGTGACCACATACTCGGTCATGGGCGAGATGACTGCGGCAGTGTCACCTTCTGCCTTGGCGTCGCCGTTGACTTTACCCTTGGGCATCATTCTCGCCAGCCCGAAGTCCGTGATTTTGAGCTCGCAGTCCTTGTTGAGCAGCAGGTTGCCCGGCTTGAGGTCGCGGTGCAGCACGCCGTTGTCGTGCATGGCCTTGACGCCAGACAGGATCTGGTACATGATGACACGGATGTGGCCGTCTGAGAGCGGGCACGAGCTCTGGATGAGCCGGTGCAGGTCCGTGTCGGCGAGTTCCATCATCATGTACAGCTCGTCCTTCTCCTGGCACATGCTCAGGTCCTTAAGCGCGATGATCTGTCAATATCGAGAGTGCCAGTGAGCAAGATAAGTTACTTGAAATCAACAGACATCAAGCGCTGCACGTACGTTCTCGTGGGCGCCAAGGCAGCGCATGAGCCGGATTTCGCGCAGCGTGTGCGTCGCGTCCCACTCGTCACCAGCCATGGGTGTGATCTTCTTGATGGCGAGCTTCTCGCCCGTCTCGCCGTTTTTGACCGAGCACACGACGCCATAGGAGCCCTGGCCGATGGCGTCCAGCGGCTGGTACTTCGGCGCCACGTGGAATGTACATCCGTTGAGCGTGAAGCCGTTGTCATGCACCACGGGCGTCGCGCGCTCCCGCTTCGCCATCGCCGATCGACTGTCAGTGAGGACGGAAAGCGGATAAGGTTATTGCGCCCAACAACAGAATCAAGCTGTGGACGCCTCGATTGATGGACCGAGCATGCACAAAGGCGGTCGGGAAGCGGGATCAAAGACCAAGAGAGGAACAAGCACGATCGAAACGCGTCCGACCCGACCGAACCACTCGCGCCCGCGATTTGCACAAGTGGCCAACAGCTGAACGCGCTGGACCCAGAGCGAGCAGCATGAGTTTCACTCCACTCCTCTCGCTTAGGCCGCTGGCAGACCATTAATAGCCCGCCGAGGTGGCGTTTTTCTTTTCCGCTCGCCATCCAGTGCGTCCGACGGAGTGTTGGGCGCTCGCTTGAAGGCCCGCGCGTTCCCAGTTGGTTATGAAACGCGAGGCTCGAAATAACACGTCGCTATGTAAACTAGACAACGGACTGCGGCACGGCAACGAAGGGATCGAAACGCCCTGTTGGTTGGTCCATTCTTAGCGTCACAATGCACGCCGGTCTGTATGGAGATTCCGAGCATGTTCCTCCGTCCTAGGGCTGGCGGGAATGCGATGCTGTGTGCTTGTCATCTGCTCGCGATAGTAAGGTGGCATCGGTAATGATGAAGGAGATCTCGGCTATTCAACGGCACTCGTGAGACGCCGGCGTCAGTCGCACCGAAGCTCACGATCCTGTTCATTCATTTCATACTCGCCTCTCGCTTTCTTTTAGGTTGCGACGACGTGCATGGCGCCAAGCAGCTAGAACGGCAGCTTCCACCACGCGATAAACTCGCTCCAGCTGATCGCACCGCTGCAGAGACCATCGAGAGTCCACATTTTCACACAGAGCATCGTTTAGGCATCAGTCTACCCAACCCTGTGAATTGGTTGCAACGCCTGTTGTCCTGGCCCCTCACCTTTGGTCTGTGTCAAACTCCTTGGCGAGGTACTGCAGCTCGATATCGGACAGCGGCTCGCCCAGATCCTCTGCAATGTCGCGCAGCTAGAGATGACAGATGGTTAAATGGAGAGCAACGATCGATTATACAGACCAGAGCTCACCGAGACTACCCACCTCGTCGATGTCAATGTCTCCCGACCCGTTCTGAGTCATTGATCGCACTCTGGTCAGTCCAACGAAGCCAAACGGAGCATGATCGCGGGTATAAGTGAGCTAAGGGCCATTTGCCTGGTCGTAGTCGTCGAAGATCTTCCTGAGCTCGTGCTCGTGCTCCTCCGACAGCGTCGTCGCCTGAGTTCCCAATCGGCGCCAATCATCGTCAACACCATCAGCACCACTTACCCACACGCATGTACACACCACAGCCACAGCCCAACGACCAGCAGCCCGCTCGTTGCTAGTGCGTACCATCCTCACTCACGTCTTCCTACCGACCGCGACGATCAAACGAGGAAGCAACAGCAAGTGACCAATGCTCATGCTCACAACCAAACCGCCACGACCTTTCAGGCTCCATTTATGTACCTTCACACTTTATACTTATTAATAGAGATAATCGAATATACAAATTTTAGATACAATAACTGTAGAATATATCGATTTCACGAATCTATTTATTCGTACAGTTTGGAGCTCTTTGATTCGCCACCGCGTGGCCATTCCCGGATCTCCATCATTCGCCAAGGATCGCGGCTCCCGTTCGACCACCAGCGCCTTCATTTGCGTGCCCAACGACCCGCTCGGTAGATCAACAATGCGCTCGCTTCTGCTTCTGAGCTGCGTGCTGCTGGCGGCTGGCACGCGTGCTGACAGCGCGAACAAGCGCACCAAGGACTGCGACGATGGGATCGCGAAGCCGGCGGGCGTGGTGTGCGCGCACGTTCCGGCGCCAGTCGACGCCACGTGTCGGGATGCGAAGCAGATCATGGCTCTGCTGCATGGGTGCTACTTCTGCGTGGACCAGAAGACATGTCTGGTTGGTAGCGTCCTTTCCCCGGGTACGGGGAGGCCTACCGAGTCGGATGCGCCGATCCCAACGGCCACGGCGAGACACAAGGCCGCCGAGAGCGGCGTCGCCATGGCGAAAGCGAACAACAACGTGCAGTCGCCGGCTACGGGGACGGAATTGGCTATCGCGTCCGAAGATCATGCGGACTCGGGCGATAGCTGGACGTCCCGCCTGTCCAACTGGGCGTTTGCCGCGCCAGTTGCCGCTCTGGCGTTGGTTGGAGTGGCCATCGCAGTTCGCACGCGGTCGGGACCCAAGCGCGGACGCGAGTTCGAGCGCCTACAAGAAGAAGAAACCGGCGAGATCAATCCGTTCTGTGCCAGCGTGCTCGCTCAGGACAGCGACGACGGCGAGCTAGAGCTGGTTGACGAAGAGCAAAAGGAGAACGAGGAGGGCGATGCGGAAGACATGGACGAGGAGGACTGCGATGATGAAGGCCCTGATATTATCGTTGCGCACTCGATTCTGGACGACATCGACGAGGAAGAGGAGGACGACGCGTGCCTGTAATCTTAGCCAGCTCACAAGCACCGGCGCAAGGCAGAGCTACTCCCATTTTGGTAATCCAGCACGCAGTTTTTGATTGTGACGTGACTTCACACTCCCTACTCCTCATCCTCCGCTGGCCGCTCGTACACGACGGATCCGTCGCGCTTGACGGCGCGCAGGAAGTATCGCCGGTGCAGCGCGCCCGTGTCACCGCTGCCCGGGCTCAGGATCACGTTGTTGCTCGAGCGATAGAAGTTGACGCCGTCCGCGATCGCGCGCGCAGTGTCCACGTACAGCAACAAGTTACAGTCGGCGCGCATGCCGCTGACGACCTCGTCGCTCTCGGACACGGTCTCGCGTGGCGTGAAGTGGATGTGGTTGCGCTGCATACGCGACAAGCCCTTCTCGAAGATGCTGTCCCAGAACTTGAGGTACGTGCCGTGGATGCACGTCGGGAGCTCTGCCGCGTCTTCGATGGGCGTGAGCAGGTCCTCGTCCTTGACCAGGTGCAGCGTGTGCCCCTGATTCGCGCGGATGTACTTGATCTCACCGACCTCGTCAGTCGTCAGCATAAAGCGCTTCTTGTTGTTCGTGCGTACCACCTCTTCGACCTGCGCCTCCGTGTACCCGCGGAACAACGGCAGCGCCAGCAACTGCTGCAGCTCGACGTATCCGGACGAGCGCATCGACAGCCCGAGCTCCTGCGCGCCGTGCCGCAGCGCGTACGCCAGCGTCTTGGACAGTCGCACCTCCGGTGGGTCGTCGCGTCGTCCGGAACGCTTTGTACGTGGACGCTGCGACTTCCTGGCGTCGCCTACGCGCGCTGCCGCCTGCTTAGGGTGCTGCTCCTGGTCACTCATCTTTGGCAATGCGCGAAAGGATACAACCGTGTCCAGGGAAGAGCTCGCTCTGGTGGATACACAGGTTTACGCCATCGTAAGTGATGGTTAATCGGAAGGGGTACATAATTATTCTGGGTGTTTGTTTGGGTTACATTTCACGAAGCCCAAATTTAGAAGTGGTTACTTGGTAACCTTGGTGTAAACGAGTCGTTCGGAGTAACCCAATCAATGTAACCGGCGTAACCCTGTTTGGACTGTTGAAGGCGACGATCAAAACGCGAGGCAAAATGGTACGAGGCGCCGCCACGGAGTAGCCGCGTTCGTGTGGGCACACGAGAGCCTAGTAGCTCGTGAACACCATCCCCAAGCCATTATTATGATTATTGAGATGTGTGCGCATGGTATCTGAATTTTGTATGGCTGCGATGGGTCGTGGATGCCGCAGGACAGCAAGCTCCCGTCGCTCTTCCCGCGCAAGTTCTACCTCGATCTGGTGGACGACGACTGGATCGCGGACACACTCTCGGACGACGGTGCGTGCTGCAGACGCAACTCTATTTTAGTATCTTCCAGCGTTGTGGTACAGCGGTCTTGTGACTTTAATGTGGGTGCGTACGATATACCAGAGATCGACATTCCGTCCGGCCTGGACATCGACCTCCACGCCGCCGAGAGCCCGACTGGTAGTTGTCTTCGAAGTCTCTGTCATGGCAGACAACACAGCAGCTGAATCGGTCTCGTCTTACATGCTGCGTGCGTTGTTACAATGAGAACCGGCAGGCGAGCCGCCCGCATGGGCTGGCGAGGACAAGGTAGATCGCTGGAACGACCTCGGGCTAGATCTGTGGGCGCGAGATGCAGCGTGAGAGTGATGCCAGGAACAGCCCTTGGTATCTACAAGCTCGTAGCTGGATGGATGCACTCGGGAAGCTCATTATTAATCATCTATAAGGTCAAGCGTATGGGTTTTGGTGCGGCGAAGCGCGAGGAGCAGCTCGCCAATACAGAATCAAGTTATATTCGACATGATGTGAGCAAGAGACGCTCAGCTTGATGCAATTAATGCCCCCGCAGTAGATCGTCCAGGGCGTCGCCGCCGCCCATGGTCTCGGCCGAAAACTCGGCGCATTGAGGCAGCTCAATCGCTCGAAGGGCCTCGTGGATGCTCTCGAACGTTGGTCGCTGGTTCGGGTCGGCATCCCAGCACCGCTTCATCAGTTGCTGAATGCAAGAAATACACGCAACAGTCATGAGTGACGGCTCTCAACGCCTGCAAGTTGCTGTTCAAGGCGTACTTGGCACTCGGACGGGCAGTCAATGGTCGGAACGCGAAGACGCTCGCCCGCGAGCACCTTCTTGCGGATATCAGCGACGCCGTAGCCGCAAAACGGCACGTCGCGCGTGAAGACCTCCCACAGGAGCACGCCGAACATGAACACGTCCACAGCATTGGAGAAGGGCTTGCCACTCAGCAGCTCCGGTGGCATGTAGCTTGGCGTTCCCGCGCTCGTGACTTTCGTTCTGTTGCAAAGTTGAGGGTGAACTCCACTTCAGACCTCACCGACTAGCAGAAAAGTCCAAGCAGAAGGACGCACCGGACGAGTCCGAAGTCGCAAAGTTTGGCCACTCCCGTGGCGTCTAGCAGCACGTTCGCACTCTTGAGATCGCTACAGTTCAAGGTTGAAGGTGTAAGTCAAACATAAGTTTTGTGTAGATCCACCGATCGCTTTACTTACCGGTGAATGACCGCAGGTACTTGAGCGTGAAGGTATCTCATGCCACACGCAACATCTTCCTGAGAAGTCACGCGGAGATGTGAGTCGAGCTCAAAATGAAGAATTGGATGCGCCAGTGACTCACCGCGATGTGCGTGAGCTGATGAACGCCAAGGAAGTCGTTGGTCACGTGCAGTAAGTGGTGTAGCGAGTACTCGCACAGCTCCATCACCATGCACATGCGTGGCGGCTCGAGACACGCGCCGATGAGCGTCACCACGTTCGAATGGTGGAGCTTGCTGTTGGTCGTACAGGGTAGCAGCAAGTGTTAGAGCATACTGGCAAATGGTTGAGATAGATAGAATCCGTGGCACCTCATGACTAGAAGCTCGTCCATGAACTCCTGCTGCAGTGTCGCGTCCACGCGTGGATCAAACTGTTGTTGAGCGTCACAAGTCATCAATAGGTTAGCGTAAAGTGTTACCAAGACCAAAGCCATGGCAACTGTGCGCACCAGCGTCTTGAGCGCGACAGGCTGCTTGCGGAAGATGCCGCGGTGCACGAGCGCAACACCGCCGCCACCAATCGTCTCGCAGACGATTAGGTCACGGAAGGGGATGTTGAGCCAGCTCGGCGGGCCGTGCGATAGTTCGTCGCCCATGTCGTGCCTTGATCCAGCCGTCACCGAGTGTCCGAATGGCGCTTGTGCCTCGACTTGCAGTAGGAAGTTCGCTGATGTCTGCCGCCGCCGTTCGTGACTGCGCGCGGGCTGGCGGTCGTCCAAGCCGCTGCCTTCACGTCGCATTCGTCGACGTACAGTGTTTAATCACTCGGTTTCTCCGCCGCGCACTTCGGTCTGCCGTCGACCTTGACTTTGCCGCTATCCAGAGACACCAAGACGAGAATACACGGCTAACCATGACACAGGTCAAGGGATAAATACATCGCAGAACTTCAACCAACACCCTGCTTCCCATTGCTATAATTATACGGATCCTGTTGGTGATTGCATAAGTCTTGCAGATGACTTTGCTGCAACACAAGTGCAGCCTGGTGACTTCGCTTGCAATCCCGTGTACCAGCCTTCGGCGGGCAACTCACTGTCCATAGTCCAGCGTCTGTCACTGAGGCGCTCACCGAGCGTTAGTGTGTCGCTGATTGCGAGATGGTGCAAAGCCTACGATGAAAGATGCCGCTGAATGCAACTGGGCTCTCGTATCGAGTGTTTTTTGTTTGCGGCGACGTCGAACACACTCTGATCGCGCCTTAAAGTACATATACTTGTACTTGCTTGTGTGGTGCGTGGTTATATTACAAGGGCCAGCGGATGTGAAGCTCAATGTGTTCGAGGGGTGAGTTCGATCCCTGAGGTCAGTGTTCCGTATTTCGTTTCTAGGCGCCAGCGGGTGCCAAATCGACTCAGAAATTGTAAGGAAAGGGGACGAGCAGTTATCTTACAGGACGCAGTGGCCTCGAAACGGGTCTGCTTCGCTCAGGTGTACGCAGTGGCCAATACGACGCCGAGAAGAGAAGAAGCGTTAGAAGCGGCTGGGTATGAGCGTGCCGCGGGGGGGGGGGGAGAGGGGGGCGTTGGATCGGGAGTTGGTGGAGTCAGCCTGGAGTGGCAATGCTGAGCGTGTGCGGAGCCTGGTGGAGCGTGGAGCTGACGAGGACGCCATGGATGATTCGGGATTCCTGGCGCTACTCGAGGGCGTTGATGCGAATCGTCCCTATAGCTTAATGCAGCCCAGCGCACAGGGAACGACAAACACCAGTGACGGAGGAGTGTGTTGATTCTGGCTGCAGAAGAAGAGCTCATTGACGGCGTTCGTCGTGACCTGGCCGAACGCGGCGGTGACATGAACACCAAGAACGATTCGCGGGGAACAGCCTTGATCCTAGCTGCCGAAGAAGGTCGCATGGATATTGTTCGTCTCCTCGTCGACTGTGGCGTCAGTGCTAACGCCAAGAGTCCTTTGGGAGAGGCGTTGATCGCTGCAGCCGCGGGAGATCACATTGACATCGTTCGATTTCTCGCGGAGAGCGGTGCAGATGTTAATATCAAGGACCCATGGGACAAGACGGCATTGATGGCGGCTGCCGATGGAGGCCACAGTGATGTCGCTCGCTTCCTTACTGCTCTCGCCGCTAACTTGAACGCTAAGGACTCTTGGGGAGCCACAGCGTTGGTCCAGGCTGCCAAGTCTGGCCACATGGACATCGTACGTTTCCTCGTGGAACACGGCGCTGATGTGACGGTTGAGGGCAAGTGGACAAAAACAGCGTTATTCTTCGTTGCTGCATGGGGTCACGTTGGCGTCGTTCGTCTCCTTATAAAACATGGCGCCGACGTGAACGCCAAGGACGAGAAGGGAAGCACACCACTGATCGAAGCTGCAGATAAAAACAAGTGGAAGTTGTTCGGTTCCTCGCCTGCAACGGTGCAAGCGTCACAGCTACAAACTGGCACGGTACTACAGCGATTTTTATTACAGCACGTCGCGGCCACCAAGAAGTCATGCGCATCCTGATGTCGTTCAAGAAGACTTCGCAACGACGAATCCGCCAGCATACGACTACAACTGACGTGTCCCCCAGTAGCTCATCCAGCTGGCTCATCACTCCGCTAGAGATCGAGCTGTTGCAGTCTGTGGATATCGGAAACGTTGGAGGTGACTACCGCGCCAAGTGGCTCGATGCAGGCGTCGTCGTTAAGCTCTTCGTGCCTGATGCATCGACTGCGACCTTCACAGATGAAGTGCGTCTGTGGCAGCAGCTACGGCATCCCAACGTCATTAAGCTCGATGGCGCGTGCGACGAAGGTGGTCTACAGCTTTTTGTATGTGAGTACGCGTGCAACGGTTCGTTGGATGAGTACTTCGACTTTAAGCTAGGGCAGCGGATACTGTGGAACCTCCTGCACCAAGCAGCGCTGGGGCTCGAGTTCTTGCATGAACGCAAGATTATTCACGGTGATCTCCGCTGTCGCAATATATTGGTCGGCAGCGACGGGCTCATCAAGTTAACGAACTTCGGGCTGAGCGAGTCAACCCTATTGGTAGCGTCAGTCAAGTTGCCGCGGAAGTTTCTGGGGTCGATGCGTTGGCAGGCACCCGAGCGTTTGCGAGGCGAGGAAGCATCGTTTGCATTCGATGTCTACTCGCTTGGGATGTGCATCGTGGAAGCCGTGACGGATAACGCTCCGTGAGGAGGCATATATGATTCAAACGTACTCGACTGCAAGACATATTGGAAACCAGAGAGCGATCACGATGCAGAAGAGAACGAGTCAGCCGGACTGACTGGTCTCGCACGCGCTTCGGTATGGCGTATGTGCTGCCAAGACCCTGGAAAGCGCTTGAGCGTTACGTCGGTTGTATACGAATTAGAGTGCCTCGTCGTCAAAGAAGACGCTCAGCAGCAAGGGAGATATCAGCATTTGGGGCTGGAGAGCACGTACACTGTCGACACCTATAGCAACGGAGAAACGTCAAAGCTTCGAATCGCTGTTCAAGCCCCCGCCAACGAACACCATGACAACCTTGCCCATCTGCGTGACGAGTTCGAAGACTTTGGTGCTCTATACCAACGGCTACAGGCTGGTAACTACCATCAGTCAACCCTGACGCGGTTTCATGAACTCTTGGCCGACTTTCACGTGGCTCTCGAGACTACTGCACCGCCCGACCAGGCGCGGATCATGCAGTCATCGGCGACGCGCGCTGCCGACCACAGCGTCCGTACGTTTCATCGACGCGTTGAGTTGCTTTGGAGAATGATCGATGATTCTGTGATTGTGGCAAACGAACGTGAAGAGCGGTGGGCGCAGCAGCGTAGTCGTCAGGTCGAGTTCTTCGTGCCGGAGGCGTCCAAGACGTGGCTTCTCTTAAACGAGCTAGAGTCTCCGGAGGAGCGAGCGGCGTTTCTTGCACTTCTCAATGAAGAGATGGAAATGAATGGGTCCATCTACACGAAGGGCCAGCTTGCAGTGATGCAGAAGGCATACGAAGACGTCGCAAGCCAGATTGGAGCTGACGCATTAATGGCAAGAACGCCCGAGTGGTTCATCCCGTAGTGCGAGTTGCAGATTGATCAATGGATTTCATGTCTGGGAACGGGCGGCTTCGGGAGCGTGCATCGAGCTAAATGGTTGGACTCGGAGGTGGTGATCAAGCAAGTGAAACTACCGGGCGAGTCTGAGGCATGGAGTTCGCGATCTCCCTTCGAGTCGTTGGTGTCAAGGTCACAATCGACTTCCAAAACTCCTTCCGTAGCGAGCTCTGCTGCGAAGGCAAAGCGAGCAGAAGCGAGGGAGATGTTCAAGCGCGAGGCTGAGATTTGGTTTGGGTTGAGTCACCCTCACGTGGTAAGTTTGTTCGGTGCGTTCCACGTCGGAGCTCCGTTCTTTGTGTGCGAGTATGCGACCAACGGTACAATGGTCGACTACGTGCGAGCGCACCCTGATCAGCTATGGCGATTGCTACACGAGGCCGCGTTGGGCGTACAGTACCTGCACGAGCGCAAGGTCGTGCATGCAGACTTGAAGGGCAACAGCATCGTGATCGGCAGCGACCACAAGGCGAAGGTGATGGACTTTGGACTGAGCTCAATTGTCAGTGTCTCTGATGAAGCGGCAGCGCAAATCACTAGCGCGTGGCACTGGGTGGCGCCCGAGTGTCTTGCAGAGAAGGGTGCGCGACCAACCTTTGCGTTGGATGTCTTCTCGCTGGAGATGTGTGTGATCGAGGCAATGTGCGTGGTGGACTCGCTTCAGCGAGGCACGAATTGCTCAACGTCTCCTCCCCTTCCATGGGGTAATCTTGGCAACGTGGTCGTGAAGGCGAATTTGTCCAAGGGCAGACTTCCTACGAGGCCGAATATGTACTCCGACGAGCAGTGGGCTTTGGTTACACGCATGTACAGTCACGACCTAGTCACGCGAGTGAAGCTATCGATGGTAGTCGACGAGCTCGCCCAGCTAGTCTCGACAAATGTTGGGGCGTTGCATAGTGCGACAGGCGAATTGATCTTCCGTCAGGACAGCGACTGCATCAAGGCGAAAGGATCCACCTCTTCACACAGTTTCCAGCTTGTAAAAGTGATGTCATCGATGAAGGAACTCCTGAAAAGGCTACGTGATAACAGCGCAGTGCGGTTTTCGAGGGATCTCAAGAGAAATCTTCTTGGGCGCGTTGACAGGCGAGTGGAGATCTGGCAAATTTACCGCTGGCTGTGGGACCGACTCGAGAGCGTGCACGCTCACATCATCAGCAACAGTGACATCGGCTGTGAGGTTGAGTTATACTCACTCGTCGAGGCTGCTCGCGTCCAAACTACGTTGCTGTCTGAGCATGGTCATACGCTCGACGAACTGACCGAAGCGACGCTGCACGGATACGCTTTGCATCGTCGGTTCGACAAGTTCATCAGCACAAATTTCCTGTACACGACCGACGCGAAGTGGGCTAGCTTCCACAGCTGGAAGGTGGCTGCTGTCGCACCGCCCCGTGAACGAGTGACTATGAGCGTCTTTTTGTATCATTGCGCGTCACTAAGCATCCGAGCGTGCCCGAGTTGTATTGACCAGTTTGAACTGAGCCGTCATCGACCTATGCTCAGTACAAGGCAAAGACATCAGTCACGGTGGACGTCAAACTACCGTGTGCTAGCAAACGCAAAGCAGCATTCGTGGTCAGGCATGAGATGGATCACACCATCGATAGAGATCGTCGCGATAATGAGAAAGCTGTTCCTTACTCAAGTATGTCAATAGGTGTGCAGGACAAGCTTCGAGTCTGCAGCAAACTGTGCACGGAACAGATCGAGTCGCTGCGTCTAAAGTCTGATGCGAGCTGAAACACGACCCTAGAGTTCAAGCAACCGGGCAACCGACCACGTTTCTTTTATCGGTATCCTCCTGCCCAAGGAGGTTCCTTCGTAAGCTTGAAGGAACGCTCTAGCGTATCATGTGACTGACATGTATTATAATACTTGTCAACATGGCTACTCTTTTGTGCGAACTTAACAAGTGGCATTCGCACTTACCATCGCCCATCACGTACCTCCATAAATTTTGACTGGGGCTGAAACGACGTTGACCACTGGTCATCGCCCATAATGAAGCCCATATTAGAACCGGCAGCTACACACGTCAATCGATTGATCAGCGACCATGGGCCGAGCGCAACGCAGCCGCAAGACGCGCGCGCACGCGGCCGCCGCGCACTCGACGGCTCAGAAGAAGAAGCAGCAGGCGGCGGAGCCGTCGGCCATCAGCGCGGCGGCGGTGGCCGCGACGTTTGCGGACGCGGACGCGGCGGAGGAGCTCGTGCCGCTGGACAACGAGGACAGCGGTGATGAGGGCGACGAGCTGACGAACAGCGGCGCGGCGCTCAGTCGCGGCCAGCGCAAGCGACTAAAGCGGCGCAGCGCCTTCATGAAGAAGATGGGTCTCGTGCGGCGTGTGGCGCAGGAGAAGGAGCAGTCGAGCAAGAAACAAGTGGACGGCGCGTTCGCCGATATCGCCGAGCTGCAGGCGTCGCTGTTCCAGTCGGACAAGGAGGCGGCCGCCAAGCTACACCAGGCGAGCAACAAGGCTGCCAGTGCTGCGGACGGCGGCAAGAAGCGGCGGCTGAGCGGCAAGCAGCGGCAGAAACTGGCGGTACGCGAGCTGGGCCAGCTGCGCGCCGTGCAGACGCACCCGAGCTTCCAGGGCGACCCGTTCGCCGCTATCCAACTGCACCTGCAGAACACGGTCGTCAAGGCCAACGAGGCCGCCATGGCCGCGTCCGCGCCCGGCAAGGGCAAGAGCAAGGGCATGGACGTCGAGTGAAGAAGTAAGCGGACTCGTATCGAAGCGGACGGCGCGTGAATAGATATTGAAAGCCGCAAGGTGTATGGTATGCATGTTGTCATGATGGTTATGTATAGTGGGGAACATACGCTGACGCCACAGTTCACGAGCGCTTTGACGACGATCGACACGTCTACTCGGTGTTACAGAGCAGGCAGACGCCGCGCAGACCCCAGTGGCGCGGCGAGCGGCCCGGCGGGCACTTCATGGTCACCATGAAGATGAAGTAGCGGTCCGTGCGCGTCGAGTACTTGTAACACGGGCACTCAAAGGGCCCCGCGGCGCCGTACAGCTCGCGCCGCGACTTCATCTCGAGGTCCTTGGACATGCTGTTGACGTGCAGCACCGGTAGCGACGTGAACAGCTTCTTGGGCTCCGACTCGACGATCGTGCCGTCCGACTTGCTCCATGTCGCGCCCTCCATGAAGAGGCCGTAGATGTACACGCCCTCTCCTGGCGGCGCGCGCACCTGTTCAGCGCGCTCGAACTGCGTCACCTCCGTGTGGTACACGACGTCGTCAAGCGCCCACTTGTCCGTCTTGGAGTGCTTACGCGTCACCTCCTGCTTCATGGCCGTGAGCATGCCCTGTGGGTTGAAGAAGCCCGTGAGCCAAAAGCAGTTGGGCCGCCGAGTGTTCAGCCACGTGCGGTTCTGCTCGTCTCGAGACAGCAGCGACGAGAACCACAGCCCGAGCGTCGGCAGGATCCACGAGAACTCGTCACCCACGGACGTGCGCAGCCATGCCGGCGGCACCTTGGCGTCGAAAATGGCGTCCAGCGTCGTACTCAGCTCCTCCGTCATGACGACTTCACCGCGTATGGCCATCTGCAGCTGCTCGAGCATGCTGCGGACCTTGCCAATCACGCGCTGGAGCCGCTGGATCTCCTGGAAGAGGAAGATGTTAAGCGGGATCGCGAGACCGCCCAGCTTGTTGATCTTGGCCTTGTAGTCGTCTTCGTTGTAGTCTTCTGGCAAGCGCTCCAGCAGCTCACGAGCCTTCTCGCACACTACATCCTCACGTGAGACACCAGAGGAACCGCCGCCGCCCTTGGGCTGTGTGTCGGCAAGCGTCGTCAACAGCGTGTTGACCTCCTTCACTCGGTAGGTCAGATCGGCGTTCGGGTGCAGCCCGAAGATCTCGGGCGAGTCAATCTCGGGCAGCGTCATACAGAAGCCGCGGTAGTCGTCGATGTTGTCGGCGACTGGGATGCGGTAGTTGAAGTCGCCCGGGAAGCGGAAAATGGGCTCGGCCGGGTTGTAGCTGAAGGACGCACCGCATACTTCGGGCGTGAGGCACCACTCGGCGTAGAAGTTGAATAGCCGCCGGTCCATGTTATCCGTGATCTTGCCACCGTATTGCACCTCGGCCACCATGTACTGCAGCGTTGGCCACGAGATCGGCCCGTTGTACAGGTGCTTCTCGAGGAAGATGGTGCACGCGGAGAGGTCTCCGTTGTTGTACTCGTAGGGGATGCCCCAGCCGAGCGGGCCGAACTTCTTGCGCTCGATCGCGATCGAGTGCAGGAAACACAGGTTGAACAGCAGCTGCCGCCACTGAACCGTCTCGACGCGCTCGAGCTTGTCCTGGTCCACCATGACAGTATACGAGCGCAGCAAACCGGCGCGCAGACCTTGCGGCGGCTCGTTCGTGACCTTAGTGGACATCTGCAGCAGACCCAGCGGGAACTGATCATTTGGCAGCGCCGTAAGGAACAACCTAAAGCCAGGGTCCATTGTCTCGACGAGCTTGAGCAGAATATCTTCCATTTGCTCCATGAGTTCAAGACCCAACTCACAGTTCTGCAGCAGCACCCACGTGCCGTTGACAACTGCGGCGTTGATGGCCTTGAGCGCCACAGGCTCTTGCCCTTCGCCCATCGACACAACGGCAGGTGACGGGTGCTTCCGCTTACGCGCGAGTTGCTCGATGCTTTCCGTCGGATCGGCACCGATCGACAGTAAGAAGATGACAGGTGTCTCGGCTCGCATTTCCTCAAAGATGCTCTCAATCGTGTCGGTGACGGGCTCGACGTACTTTGGACCCATCTGCTGCGTGTTTCGGATGAACTCCTTGGTCGTGAGGATCGTTCGGTCCATCCGCAGCGACCGCACGAGCAACAACTTGTAGTAAGGACCGATCGTCTCGTTCTCGGCGATTCGCGTCTCGTAATCCGGGATCATGACCGTCTCTGGTTCGTTGTCCTCGTACCAGCGACGCCACATGCCTTCGTTTGACGACATTTCATGCGGCAGGTTGGCGAAGAACTTGCAGCTCTGCGCGAGCTCAATGATGTTGAGCCACGCCTCGTTCGAGAGCCATGAGAAGGGTTTCCTTCGCACCGAGTTGATATCGAGCGCTGCACCACCGCGCGTGAGCAGTACAACCTCTTCCCGCGTCAGCAGGTTGTCGGTGACCAGGATCTTGAGCGTGAGCAGTAGCATAAAGGTCAGCTTGTCGCGCTCGTACAGCCCGCGGTTGATGTAGCGGTACACAACGTACGTCATGCTCTCAATGATGTTGGCGACGCGCTTGGAGGCCAGCGCCGCCTTCTCCGCCACGTCCATGGATTTCATGAACAGCGCCAGGAACTGGTTCAGCGAGGTCTGGTACATGCAGTTGATGAGCGATGTCTCGACGATGGAGAAGTACAGCACGGAGCCACGCGTTGCCACGGGTCGGAACTGTTCGCGCTTCTCGTTGATAGACTTGCGCGTGTCGGCAGCCGCCACAAGCTTATCTTTGACCTCACCAGCCTTCTCCTTGGTGTTGGCCAGCACACCGATCAGCTCTTCGTCCTCTAGCAGGTTACCAGTATTGGACGTCAAACGCTCCAGCAGAGACGCATCGAGCGCCAACAATGACTTGGTGTTCATATTGACGTCCTCCAGCACCTGCGCGAGCTGCTCCTCGAGCGCCTTCTGCTCCTTGCCAATCACGCGACCGAGAAGCTGTTCCTCCAGGCCCTTGATAGTGACCGTGAAGTCGATCACCGTAGTCTTAGCCTGTAGCTCCGGACCGAAGTGCGGGTTTGGCAGACGCGTGATAAAGTACATGGAGAACGTCGGGTTGAACTCCATGTTCTTATCGGACACGTTGATGGACATGCTGCGGCCCTTAATGATGATCTGCCGCTCGAGCACCGGGTCCAACATCGGGTCGATCTCTTCTTCGACGCCAGCCACGATCAAAGCCTTGCCTTCACCCATGCAGAACTCGAGCTGGTCCTTGAGTTTCGGGTGGTTGAGCGACGTGGTGCCGTAGCTCGGCACTCGGTCGGCCTCCTTGTTCTTGATCCACGACAGTGCCTGGCCTTGCGGATCGACCAGCAGAGGGTAACGCGACGAGCGTGTCACCATGATCCCGTTCTGGATGGACAGCGAGTCCGTGGGCAAGCCCTGCATGTTCCAGTCACCGACGGTACCGATGTCCACCAGGAAGTTGATCACGTCCATGTCTACCGTAACGGGGACATTGCGTTGTTCGCAGTCGGCAATGAACTTGCTCTGCACCATGTACGAGCGGAAGTCCTGGTTAAACGGACCGCAGTACGACACGAACGCGCACGCAACAGCACAGTCACCGACGAGACGTCGCTTCAGATCAGCAAAATTATTCGAGTCGTCCGTCCAACGCACACGCTCGCCAGCAAGGCCGTTGATCAGATCCGATGCCTGTTGCATCTTGCGCGCGAGAGCATTAGCACCGTCCTCAATGCGCTTTTTCTCGGCCATCTGAGACTCGAACATATGCTGGAGCTCGGCCAAACGCTCCTTACACTTGGACAGACGCTGCTCGGCAGCGTTGAGCGCCTTGTTGGCCGCTTCCATCTGCCCTTCGGCGATCATGAGCGCTTCCAGCTTGGGTTTGACCACCTTGGATGCCTCGTGGTAGAACTTCATGGCGCGCACCCACGTGCAGAGACCCTCAGCAGCAAGCGAAGCGTTCTTGGCGACACTCGGCAGGAAACCCTCAAGCTCCATGTACGGTGACAGTAGCTCGATCGTCTCCTCGTTGATCATGTCCTTGCCTACGGCACCGAACTGCTGCACGTTCTTGAGGAAGTTGGAGTCGCTCATGACGGATTGGGCATACGGCGTGAACGACGTGTCGATGAAATCGATCTCCTGCTTCGCCACGTTCAGCTTGGTCTGCTTGACCGGGTTCAGCTGGTTCTTGAACAGGATCAGCACGCCGTCGAACACGAGACGAATGATATCGGCGGGCTTGGCAAGCTTCTTGATCTCACCAATGTGTGCAGGCTTGATCGAGTCGATGGCAGTCTCAGCCTCTTCGACAAACGGCTTGGCCTTGGCCAGATCCTTCTCACACAACTCCTTCTCAGCCGAGATTCGCGCTGCATCTTCTTCGCACTTGTGCTTGATCTGCGAGACCTGTTCGCCTTCCTTGTGCGCCTCGGCGGACGACACTTGCAACGACTGGAGCATGGCGTTGGTCTCTTCTGTCGCCTTCTCCAGCTTTACCTGCTCATCTGCAAGCACCACGGACATGGCGCGCACGTCCTCGGCACCCTGGATGAGCTTCTTGAGGCCCAGGTTCACGCGCTGCTCCTTGACCTTGATTTCCTCCAGCTTGACCGAGTACATCTTCTTATAGCTCTCAATGAAGCTCAAGTATGACTTCGGCGTCTGGTACACGCGGCGCCGCATCTTCTGGAAATACTCATCGCACAAGTCCGTGACCATGCGATGCACCATACCCATGTGCGTCATGAGTGCCAGCTTGGTTGCGGTGTCGCATTCGATCGGGTAGTCCTGGATGAAGCCCTTGGACACGGCGATAAGCGCATCTTCGGGCCACGGCAGGAACCAGTCGATTGTCGGACCGCTGATAAGACCCGGGAACTTGCGTGCGCGTTCCGCGAACTTGGTGTTCAGTGGCGACATGCAGAGCACAACGTGAAGGTTGTCGCGCACGCAGTCGGTGAAGTACTGCTTGAGGTTTGTCTGGCTCTCGGCCTGTCCAGGACGTTCTTTGACGAATGAATTGCGCAGATCCGCAGTCATGGCCATCATCTCGTCCTTAGCAAACAAACCGGCGACTTCGCCCGTCATGAGGACCGAGTTGATCAGCTCCAAGAAGATCTCGTTCTTGATCTCGGCGTCCGTGAACAGGAACGTCGTCGACTTGCGCTGGTGGCCCGCCGACTTGTACAGCAAGCGGATGTCGTCCATGAACGAGTTGGTGTTGTACGTCTTGGTGAGCACAACCTGGAAGATCGCCGAGCCGGCCATGTACGCTGCCAGTCGGGTAAGTGATTGCTTACCCGAGCCACCGACACCAACAAGCAATGCGGAGCCTCGTGGCATCTCAAGTAACCGAGAAATGCGCAGCAAGTGACCCAGCGCGTCATCGAAGAGCACGAGACGCATGCTGCGCTGCGGGAAGTCCGTGTTATACTTCTCCAGGAACTCGAGCACACGGTGACGGATGTCCTCGATCGTGCCGCCCGGCTCGTAGATCTTGAGCGCGGCGTCAGCGATCGCGCCGTCCTCGTCCTCCTCCGGGTCACGTAAAAAGTTGACCATGTTGTACGACTGGCGACTGAAAACCTCCATCTCTTCGCTGAAGTGCCCCTTGATCAGCTCGCGCATGTACGCGTTGTAGATGTCTTTGTCCTTGTGGTTGGTCAGTTTGTCGCAGAAGACGCGGTCGCATTCGTGTTTCCACGTGAGTAGGATCACTTGCCCCGGCTCCATCTTGTCGATTTTCTTCTGCGTCACGCGAATGCCACCACCACTAGTGAACGTCTCAGGCGGCGTGAGCAGCACACCCTGAAACACGCGACTCAACTCTCGCATGTTGAAGATGTAGTGGAACTTGGCGGGCGTCGGCAGAAGCTTGGCCTTGACGTAGTTCCACAGATCGATCGTCGCGCGCGTCAGCTTGCCAACCACCTGCAGCGCGTCCTTGCTGTACGTTTCCTTGTCGAATCGGCCAGCAAGCATCTGGCCGTAAATGTCATCGATGGACGTGAGCGACGGCAGGATGAGGTTGAACAGGAAGAACTGGCGCTTGAGGCGGTTTGGGATATCGTTGCGGCCACCGCCAGGGTGGCCCATTGCACCGACGTACTGCAGGTCCTCGCACACTTTGAAGTCACCACGACGGTCCTTGGCGAGGAAGCAGAAGCCACTGAGCTCGATGATCATGCGCACAATCTCTAGCGTCGGCTGATCACCCCACGCGTTCACAAGTGGCATACTCAGATCGTCGAGAAAGACTGTCATCTTCTTGCCGCCTGGGGGGCCGAAACTCTTGCCGCCGCGCTTGTCCAGCTCCGACTCAATCGCGTTCTGGAACATGAAGGGTGTGGTCGCACTAGAGAAGTTGACGCGCTTGATCATCATCGTGTCCGGATTCAGGTCGTTGAAGAACATGAGCGCCGACGACGTCTTGGCCGTACCAGGTCCGCCCACCATCAGCACAGCCTTGCGCTGCTTGTGCAGGTTCTCGATCAGGTACAGCGTGCGCACCGAGTCCATCGTTGGCACGAGCAAGTTGGAGAAGTCGAGCTGCTTGCTGCCCTTCGGGTACTCCCACTTGGCCGGGCGCCACAGCTTCCACTCGAAGCTCTGCGGGTCCACGTAGTACTCGTACACAGTCTGTCCTGGCTCGCACTTCGGCAGCAGCGAGTTGTCGTCGTACTGGCGCAGCCACTCATCAAACTTGTTGCGGTCTTCCTGTTCTAGGAGCGACCCAAGCGACCAACATATGCAGTACAGATACAGCTTCTCGAGCTGGATCGCCAGCTTAGCGGGGTCGTCGGGCGTGATGTTGTTGCCGTGCTCTCCCATCAGCAGGCCCGTCAGTAGATTGAACAGCCGAGAGGCCTGGCCAATGCGCGAGACGGTCATGACGCCGTTCGTGTTGCGGTTCAAGTAGTCGAAACAGTGGCCCGGGTTGATGGGCGTGTTCTCGCCCATGTACTTCGTGAACAGCGTCCGCAATATGGCCTGCTGGCTCTCAGGGCGCTTTCGGATCCACGCCTCCACTACAGGCGCCCAGTCCAGGTCCGTGTCACTGATAAACACGATACCAGCGCGCGAGACGGTGGCAGGACTGGCGTTCACGAGCGTCTCGACCTCGAACATGAGCTTGACGTTGTCTGTCATGGGCATGCGATCACCGTTGGCGAGCGTCAGGATCTTGTTGTCGTCCAGCACCGTATTCAGATCCTCGATCCAAATGGCGTCGACGGGGCCATCACATGTCATCCACATGATGAACTTGTTGCTCTTATTGTTGTACTTGGCCCACATAGCGGCGAACACGCCCGTGGTCCATTCACCAGACATTGGGTCCACTTCGCCGTACATTTCGGCGGCTCGGATGGCCTTGGGGTTGAGCTTGGACTGCTTGTGCGTGATGGTCGTCGTGACGGTCAGCGCCTGCATCAGCATGTCGAAGATCTTTGTCTTACCGCCGCCAGTGGGACCCACAAGCATGATGCCGTGACGCACGAGCTGCGTCTCGTACAGCTGAATGACCTTGTTGAACCATCCGGGGTGGTCAACCAGTCCTGCCTTTTCGATCTCGACCTGGAGCGCCGCCTGCAACTCCGGGTACGAGCCCTTGGGAGGGAACTGGATCGTCGGGAACAGATCCGCAAGTAGCGACAAGAACAGCGGCACATCCTGAGCCACGAGCTTGGACAGGTTCATGTCTCGCAGCGTCTGGTACAGCAGCTTGGCTTCCGAGTCGTTGCGGTTGTCGCGCTTAATCTTACCGGCACTACGCAGCACAGCCAGAATGTTACGCAGACCCCAGTCGTAGTGCTTTTGCGCCGAAAGCTGCTCCTTACACGTGTTGTACAGAATGAAGAACTTCTTGGCGAGCTCCTGGTACTCGGAGTACCCGACCGAACACAGCTTGACCTTCATGATGATCTCGAAGTCGGGCACCATCATGGCAACACCTCGGAACAGTGCCTTGAGGTTCTCCGGCAGCTCCTGACGACCGGCGTAACCCGGGTTCATCGTGATGAAGTAGCCACACACGGGCGTCAGCAGGATGTTCTGCGGGTCGCCGGGAAACTGGAAGTACTTGGCTCCCGTCTTCTTGGCGTTCTGGATCGCGAGCACCTGTTGAGCCACCACCGAGAGCACAGGCAGTAAAATACGGTTGAACTCATCGAAGCAGCCCCAGAGACCGCCTTGACACAACCCCTTGAAGATCTTGGCGCAGTCCGTGTACTTCTGCTGGTCGGTACAGTTCGTCACGACGACGTAGATGCCGAGCGTGCGACCGAGATCCTTTACGGTTTCCGTCTTGCCCGTACCGGCAGGACCAGCGGGCGCACCAC
This sequence comes from Phytopythium sindhum, assembly GCA_023334395.1. Lineage (NCBI taxonomy): Eukaryota > Oomycota > Peronosporomycetes > Pythiales > Pythiaceae > Phytopythium > Phytopythium sindhum. The sequence goes on from JAASGW010000121.1 coordinate 29,835, forward strand.
CAAAGTACATACCAAGCGCCTGAGCGAGCGTGATGTAGCAGCGATCCGTCAGCGGAGTCACCACTAGACGCTCCTTGGAGCCGAGGTACTCGTACTGGTAGTTGAAATCGACGTCCGTGATGGAGATAACGCAGGCGCCATCGGCGTTGAACTCGTCGCTGTTGTTGGGGCGCCAGTAAAAACGCGCCTGCTTGAGCCACTCGAAGTCGTTCGGGTCCGAGATTTTCTTTTGCTTGTACAGCGTCACAAGGTCCGTGATGACGTCGCGCTGGTGCACGTGGATTGTCACGAGCGTCTCGATCTTAATACGGTTTTGCTTGGACCCGAGGTCCGTCAGACACCAGTTCGAAAGCTCCGTCAGCACCATTGCCTGCTTGGTGCTCGTGTCCTTCATGATATTCTTCTTGGCGCGGCACTGCTCGAGCGCCGTCTGGATGTCGTAGGTCCACATCATCTGGATACCGAGCAGTGAGAACTGCGCCACATAGCGGTCCACGAACTCGCGAAGACGTTTGAGATCGTTGCCGACTACGCCGATGTCCATCGCGCACTGACGGCAGATGTCCTTCATGGTGATTTGCATGTTCCGCAGCAGCGTTGCAAGCCAATCTTCGATGTTACCCTGGGCCTTGACAACCTGGGAGAAGCGCACCTCTTCGACGCCCGACATCATGGTGTGGATGATCGTCTTGTCCTTCTTGTCGTGGTACACCTTCTCGATCGAGTCGAACACTTTCTCGTAGTGCTCGTTCATGCTCAATGGATCGCTACCCTGCGAGAGGATCATGAGCAGGCCCGGGTTCGACACAAAGTAGAAGCGCGGGAACTTGTTCCGCTTCTGCTCTAGGTAGCCCTCGAGACTCTTCTGGCTCTTCTCCAGCTCCGAATACATGGTCGGCAGGCACGACTTGAGTAGCTCGTTGGAGCAGCACAGTACGACGTTTTTGATCTCGACCGACTTGCTCATGATCTTAGCCCAGTCCTTGTCGACCTTTTGGAACTTCTTGGCCTCCATCGGCATCTGCTTGGCGATATCTCCGCCCATAAATACCGATTCGAGCGAGCACCACAGCATTTGCACCTTGATCCACCGCTCCAGCGTCTCGGATGTGTCTGAAAGCTGCTCAAGCTTCTGCTGTGCCACCTCCTTGAACGGCAGCACGTGACGCATCGACAGCATCGTCTGCAAGTTCATCTGCGTCTCCTCAAGCTCCTCGACGATGGGCACCACCGCCTTGAGGATTGGGATGTTGCGGTTCTTCCAGTCGTTGAACTGGAACTCCTCCGTCTCCCAGCGCGCCGTAATTTCTCCCAGCTGGACCTCGATCTTGAGCTGCTTGTCTGCACCATCCGTGATCTCCTCAATGTCCGCCTTGTAGTGCACAATGTTGGCGTCCATGAGCGCCTGCAGCTTGAAGTCGGGTGCCGTGACGTCCAAATGAGTGCCCGTCTTCTCCATGACCGCGTCCCAGTGGCGAGGTTTGATGGACTCTTTGCTCAGCTCCTGCAGTAGTGGGAGGACGTCCGTAAACTCGTCGATCATCTTCTTGAGATCCGTGTACGCCTCCCACTCACGCAGCTTGGCCGGCATTTTTTTGCAGCGCGAGGAGAACGAGTCCACCTTCTCTGTCATCGTTTGGACGCGCTCAGCCACCGACAGCCACGGGATCTGCTTCCATTCCTCGATTGTGTTGAGTACGTCCGTGTACAGCCCAAACAGCTTGTCCTGCAGCTGCAACTCCTTCTTGGTCGACTCGAGCTCCGGGTACGTCGTGCGCGGCAGAGCGAACAAATCCTCTCCCGACGAGTACAGCTCGAACTTGCGCTCTCGGATTTTGTACTCCTCTTTGTACCGGTTCAGTCGCTCGACAGCCTCTGCAGGAGGGATCCCGATCACCATGGGACCATTGGCGAGGTAGTCTTCGCGGAAGTGCTTGACGTCCACGATGAACTCTTTGATATCGCGCAGCAAACCGCGCTTGAACCCCGCCTGCGTTTTGCTGAGCTCGTCTGTCCGTGTCTCGGCATGGTGGATGAGCTTGCGCCAGTTACTGCGCAGCACCGACTTCTGGTCCATCTCTTCCTTCTCCATGAACCCATCGGGCAGATAGTACTCGAGCATCTCGTACATGTCGAGCACCGGATTGATCTCCATGTTGATCCCGCTCTCGCGAGCGCGCACTTCCTTCAGCAGGTTCATGACGAAGCGCAGCGAATCCAGGTCGACCACCTTGCGGTTAAGCTTGCCCATCGTTGAGCGGAAGTACTCGGTCAGCGACTCCATTTTGCGTCGTGCCTGGTTGTGCAGGTTGTCTGAGAACTTGAGCTTCCACTGCGAGCACTCGTGTTTGAGCTGCAGCTTAATATTGCGCGTGCTCAGCGATAGTGCGCCGATCACATGGACAGACGTCAGGCTCGAGATCTCTTCGTCGATCTCCACGAAGGACTTGAGCTTCTTCTCAAAGTCCTGCAGCTCCGGGTTCTTCTTGAGGAATTCTTCATACGCCGTGTCCTTGTTGTCAATCCATAGCCACTCGTACTTTTTAAACGAGCCAAGGTACTCGGTGACGTTGTTGCGGAGACCCTGTACGCTTCCCGTGAGAAGCAAAACCACGCGAACGATTTCAATGTCCTTGGTGATGCGGTCGAAGAACGTGACCTTCCCAGCATTCGAGGCAGCTCCCGTTCCGTTGATGCCGCTGGCGTTGCCACCTCCAGTGGTGAAGTCACTCTGACCCCAGTCCAGTAGCTCCTTGGAGCAACTAAGCACCGTCTGAGCCGCCTTGTTGATTGCCAGCTGGATCTCATCGAGCGATGGGTGCAACTGGACTCGAGGGACGCTCAGTAGCACGTCCACCTCGAAGAACGGCCGCTCAATTGTGAAAACGGTGGCGATGGCGCGCGACGCCACGCGCTTCTTGACGGTGTTGAGCGAATTCTTGGTGCTGTGAAGCAACGCCTGGTACATGAAGTGGTTGTAGTGCTTCTTGAGCTTCATGGCCTCGTCGTTGGAAACGCCTTCGATGTGCGAGTCCAGCGGATGCTGCATGATGATCTTCAAGAGGTCCTCCACGGCGTTCTCCACCTCGATGTTCTTACCCTGTAGCAGCGCTCCTGCACGCTTGATGTTGGCCGCTTGCATTGACACGAACTCGTCGAGTGAGAACGACTGATCCACTGGCAGGTCCACCAGCATTGTCTTGGACACGATTCGCATGTTCTTCTCAATACGGTTCTCGATGATGTCATTGATGTTGGTCACCAGCTCCTCGAGATGCTGCAGCCCGCTGTGGATGTGGTTCCGGTACGCCTCGATATTCATACTGGTCCATGTTAGCGTGATCATACCAGGACGCAGCTTGAACTCCATGTCATTGAAATGCGGGCGCAAGAGCATCGCCGTGACCGGGATCACCTTGCCCACGATCCGGTCGTACTCGGACAGCGCGTACTGGAGCTCGTTGTAGTAGTTCTTGAACTTTTCCTCCTGCAGCAGCACGATCTTGGCGGCCTCGGGGATCTCGATCCCCATCCGGTCGAGGCACTTTGCCTCGCGCAGCAGCTGCAGGATCTCCGGGTCAAAGTTCACGTAGAGCTTGTTATCTTCTGGGTGGCGAATGATCAACGTCGCCTGCAGCCCGGCCTTGGCTGTGTCGATGTACTGCACCCACGCCTGGTACCAAATATACTCGAACGCAACGAGCGTCCGCGCCACCTTGTTGTACATGCGGATGATGCGCTTGGCGTCCTTGCTGGCCAGTACGTTCTGGTTGGACTCGAACTTCTTCATAGGCTCCTCTATGCGCTTGAGCAAGTGTCTCGACCACGTGATGTTGCCTGCTACTGGCGGCAGGTTGCGCGGATACGGCGGGTTCTGCTTGTACTTCTCGTACTGCTGCAACACGTGCTCGAGCTCGAGCCCGTAGTTCTGGAAGATGACGTTGAACTTGGAGTCAAGATCCGACTTGAGGTTTTCGCGCTGGAGAATGGTCTGGAACTTGCGCAGTAGGTTGAGCGAGTGCTCGATCGACGTGATGTTTTCGAACGAGTCGTTGATGAACTTCTGCAGCAAGCCCTCCAGGTCCGAGATGCGCACGTTGAACTCTACGTAGTCGCGGTCGAATCGGTTGTTCTTGTAGTCGAGCAGGTCGTGGTTCCGGTACTGGAACTCCCGGATGATCGAGTTGAACTTAGCGATGATGTCCTCCATGCCCTCGAGTTTGTGCTGTCCCAGTGACGAGAACTGGTGGATCGTCGTGAACATGTCAATGAGCTTCATCACCCGCCTGCAAAAGAGGTCGAACTTGCCGAAGATCTTCATCTCGTTGAACTCGAACTGCTTGCCCTTGGGCGTCGCGAACAGCTTGTCCTTAGTCACGCGGTATTGCTGTTGGTAGGCCTCGTTGAGCTTCAGACACGAGTCCAAATGTCGGACAAGCTCCTCCGGGTCCTTGTCCCACATGACCTCGTATGACTCGCCTCCCGTCACGCAATGCTTGCAGTTGGCGATCATTTGGTTGGTGATCTTGGTGAACAGGTTGGCCATACGGTCTGTCGTGTTGTAGTACCGTGCGATGGAGTGGATCATCTTGATGGAGTTCATGAGCGCCGGCAGCGTGTCGATGATGGAGCTAGGCGTGCCGTTGTACAGCGGCACGATGAACTTCTCCAGCGTGAACAAGTACTTGACATTGTCCTTGGCCTCATTCGCGGCCTCTGTGATACCAATATCGATCTGCTTCCACCGGCGAAGCAGCGTCTGGATGCGCTGCTTGGTGTCGTCACTCACGCTCTTGGTCGTCCGACTGAGCACGCTGAAGACGTCCTTGTACTCGTTCATCTTGAGCTGCTCTGTGATGCTAGTGAGGCGTTGCATCCGTCGGCGCCAGTACTCGAGCTCGCCCATAGGTCCATCGTCGTCAATGACGGGGTCGATGCTTCCATTCTTCCCGTCATTGACGGTGTTGGTCTCCAGGTACGTCGAAATGACGTCGCACCATTCCTTCAGCACTTCTTCGTAATGTGCAATGAGCCGTGGAGAGTCCGCCACCTGCAGGATCCGCGTCCCATTGCTGCCTTGTGTGGCGTTGCTCGCTGTCTCTGCGATGATCTCGCGGTCCGGGCGCTGCAGCTCCAGCCCGCTGTCCATGCTGCTGAGCGCCTCCTTGAGGTCGTTGGCGAACTTGTCCGACTCGGCCATGAACTCGACCTTCATGTCCGTGTCAGCCTTGCCCCACTCATCCTTGGCCTTGAGTAAAGGTGAGAAGAGCGCGTTGATGGTCGTCTCCAGGTCGCGGAGGATGTTAGGCGCCAGCTCGCCGTAGCAGATCGAGTTGTCGCTCGACTTCTGCACGTCCACGGGCTTGCCGTCGGCCGTCGTGCGCAGGAAGAAGCAGCACTTGGCGCGGATCGGGATCGTATTGCCCAGTGACACGCACAGCTTGCTCGTTGCTGCATTATTACCCCCTCCGTTCGCTGCGGGGGCGGCCACTGCACCGTTGGTGGCGCCGCCATTGCTCGCCTCGACGACCCCTAGCCCCCCGCCGCCCAACAAGAAGTGCACGAACACCTTGGACAGCTCGCGGCCCGCGAGCAGGTCCTCGAACGCCTTGCGCACGTGTGGGGCTGATAGAAAGTCGCTCACGTCGCCCTGCGTCACGCTCGGCTCGAACGTGTCGACGATCCGCTGCGCCACCCATTGCATGCGCGGATTCCACATGCTGCTGGCGGCCAGTTTGTCGGTCAGTCGGGGCTACTACGCGCCTCTCCACATGCAGCGCAGCCCGCACGACTCTTTAGCCAATGAACAGAGCGAAGCTGGGGACGCCCGCGAGCCGCATGTGCCGCCAGGGGGAGCAGTTGGGCGCCTCCGGACACGAAAGGACGCGCGCCCTGGCGTCTCTTGGCGCCACTTTCAACCAAAACGGAAACGATTTTCGAACCGTGGTGGTCGCATTCATTTCTGATTTTATTGGAGGATACGATTATGCAGGTATCTAGTGCAGACAGGTTCATTATCAAGCATGATACTGATTTTTGCTTCAAAGTAGGCTTACAATACTTACTGCAAGATAGCTTGTAACAGGTTTTGATGTACTAAAGTGACCATTCCGTTACGTTTTTTGTATGGGACTTTTGATAGGCATCATCAGACTGAATGAAGATGCCGCTGACGCCGGACCCGACGCGCAAGGCGAGCCGCAAGCACCGCAACGAGCAGAAGCTCGAGGTGCGTGGACTTCCCGCGTCAATCACTTCGTATCTAGTGCTCCCTGAGCTTGTTGCGATCGCGTCTGATGGCTGTGGGGCGCTGGGGACAGGCGGCGGCGGCGGCTGAGCGTTTGACGACGGCGGCGACGGCGCGGCAGTTCGGCGTGCACCGATCCACCATCTACCGGTGGAAGAAGACCAAGCCGCAGGTTCAATCAGCCCACCCGAGCAAGTTCTACGCCGCGCGTGAGCCCGGCAAGGCGCGATACGTCTACTTTCCCGAGATGGAGACCATGTGCGCTGCCAAGTATTAACGCGACCGGTGATGGCATGATGGAATCACGCTGACGATGGACAATGGGCGACAGACTGCTCGAGTGGGTGCTGGAAGCGTGCCGGGCGCGCAGCGAGCCCGTGACGAACAAGACGGTCATCGACATGATCGCGCGCATCGACCCGGACTTCGCGGCCTCGAGGAACGACGCGGCGCTGCGCCAGTGGATCGGCCGCTTCCTCAAACGCAACCGCGGCGCCATGACCAAGGCGCTGGGTCGACAAGAGTAGTGAGGGAGCGTCGTGAGTTTTGTAGATGCCATCCATGCGTTTGTGAGTATTACTATCAGCATGCGAAGCCAGGCAGTGACGCAGTCAGATACCGAGAGTGGAAGCTGCTAATCCGACGTCGTGTTCATCCTGTTCATTGCAAAACGAAGAAGAGGGCGAACGTGCAGCGCGACGGAAGAAATGTTTCTGGCTGTTTGTGACGCTTGTGCTGTTCTCAAGACGCTCGGACGGGTCTGTTCCCTCTTGCTCACATGCCGGCGATGCGGGGCGGTGGGTGGTGCGGCAGTCGCCCTCTAATGAAGCCGCCGAGGCCCTTCTGCTTCTCCTGCTCCTTCTGCATCTCGAGCGCCCGCACGCGCGCACCGTACTTGGACGCCACATCACGGATCACACCGTCCTCGTCGCGGAACTCGCTCAGCACCGCGCGGAAGTCGGGCACGCGCTCCGACGCCAGCGCCTTGAGGAACGGGATCAGGTCCTTGAGCTCGTGGTCCTCGCGGTCGCGGCCGTTCGTGAACGGCTTCACCGGGATGGCGTTTTCCGGCTGCAGCTGGTAGGCCGCCGGGTCGTCGTCCAGGATCACCACCTGCCGCAGGTCGCGGTTCAGGCCCGACAGGTCCTTCACGTGCGCGCCGTTCAGGTACCGCGTCGCGTCTCGAGAGAGCACGTGCAGAGCGCATTGCTGGTCGCCATCACGATAGTGAAGCAAGTGTTAGCTGCCATCGTATCGTCAACACGTTACTGTGATGCCAGCTATGGCCACGAACCTTGGGGTCGAGCTTGGCCACGATCTCCTCGGCGCCGTAGTTTTGCGAAAAGATGACGATTTCATAGTACTGCAGCGACAACCACAACGTCAGCAACGCGAGATCGTTCGACAGGCGAGTTGACAGGTTCTTGGCTCGCCTGGCACAGCTCCTCGAGGAACTCGTCCACGCCCGGGCGCTTGGCATGGCGCCATCCGTGCTTGCGCTGGTAGTGACATTTCATGGCGGTCGAATGTTGGCAAGTGAGCTCACATGACCAGAAGAACACAACAGTTGAGGACTTACGCTCCACTCCGAGTGCACGAGCGTGTCCTCCAGGTCCAGCACGAGTACGGGGACTGGCGGCGTGTTGGCGGGCACTTGCGGGATCGGCCAGTCCTACCAAAGGGCATCACGTATCCCGATTAGCACGATGGTCCACCACATCTCAATTCATTGCCTGCAACGTTACCGGCAGGAGCTTGGCGCGCGAAGGGTCCGTCCAGGGCTTGAGCGCCTCCTCGACCTTCTTGCCGGCGAACGCGTAGATGTCGCCGAGGAACGTGGCGCCCAGCGTGTCCGCGATGGACTTCTTGAGGTCCTCGTCCAGCACGAAGTGCCACACGATGGAGCCCGTGATGCTGCCGGCGAGTATCGCCAGCGATATCCGGCTGGGCAGCGAGGCCGTACGCACGCCGTGCCTTACGTCGCCCGCGCCGCCCTTTTTGGCCAGCTTGCGCCCCTGGCGCCGGGCCTCGCGCGGCACCACCTTGAGCGGGATGTCGCGCCCGATATTGGCGAAGATCGTCTCCGCCGTCGGCGCGGCGGCGCTCGAGGTCGTCTCGGACGCCGCCGCGGTCGTCAGCCGGCGCACCGCCAGCGACGAGGAGGCCGCGCACTTGGCGCTGGAGGCGGCGGCGCAGCGGAGCACCACGCGCACGAGCATCTTCCCCGCAAGTCGATCGATCGCTTGTCGGTCGCTCTCCTTTGTCACAAGCTTTTTGGAAGGCACGCGCCACTCACCCCACAGATCGAATGTCGCGCGAAGATGATATGAAGGTCGCGCGAAGGTTGGACCAACATTGGGTCTAGTATAAGGATGGGATAGGGTGCTATGTGCTATGGGAGACACGTCGACGACTTCAACGTGGTCAACCACGGACGGCCAGCCGCACCGCGCGATCCCGCTGACGGCCGCACTTGGCATCACCACCACCGCCTAGATGGACGAATACATTGTGCATAGACTGATGGCAGTGCAGCCTGCAATGGTGTGGTGCCGTTTGGTCATTTGAGTGGCCGCATCCAGGTGGACACCGACATGGACAGCTACTCGCCGCGACTCACTGTGCTTCGCATTGCCAGACGCATCATGGACGGCACCATCTTCTGGAATGAGTGGCAGGCTCAAGGTGGACCATTCAGCCAGGAACACAGCGTACTCGTGTCTAAACGACACCGCAATTCGATCATCTAGTAGCTCCACACATGAGATGAAGCGCACGACCACGTCTGGTTCCTGCGTTCTACCCGACAGCAGCGCGTAAGTGGACAAGCGCGAGATGATAGAGATGCCAGAGATCGAGCGTGGGTCCCGTTGCGGGGTACGAGCTCATCGGGTACTTATGCAATACCATCGATGGCCATTGTCCCACACTCCTTGCGAAAAGCTACCGTCATTCTGTCGTGGTCTCAGGGTCCAGACATACACTCTGGTTCGCACTTGCGCGTGCGTGGAGCTCACACTGTGGGTGCGAAATTCGTCAGACAAGAGCAAGATGGACGAGCTCCTAGCGCTCCCTGAGACGCCCATGTCCTTGGAAGACATCGCTGCGCTGATACTCGTCGTCGACTCGCCGCCATCCACTGCTCCGTTCGAGTGTTCGCCGCTGCTGGACGCGGACTGGTCGCCAAGCCTTCAGAATGACCACCTAGGCACGGCGACTGACGTGGTGGAGGGAGCTGGCGCTCCATCTGCGGGCAGCTTCGACGCACCTCTCCCTCCGCCTGGTGTCAATGACAACGAAGCTGGCGGGGTGAAACCAGCGTGCAGCGCCGATGCTATCGTTGACGCTTCAGAGGAAGAGCAGACCGCGACATCTTCGCGCGATGGCGCGCTGGTATCACGGCAACGCGCGTATCGAGAGAAGAAGGCGACACTGCGCGAACTTCGCGCCTTGGCGGCCACTCTCGCCGATCAGCTTGCCACAATGCAGTCGCGTGGAACCAAGGCAGATAGCATGGTAGCTGGCTGGAGAGGGGTCGCACTCCGCCAGCTCAAGCGGTGGCAACAGGCGAAGGCTCTCAATCGGGAACTGCGCACACAAATTCGCCAGCATCACGGTCTTGCGCTGCAGTTGATCGACGCGTTGCGGTTGCGCATGGCAGCTCTCCCCTCGAAGCGAACCCTTGAGCTCCTGTCTCCTCAACAGCAGAAGCCCGTGATGGTGTTTGATGACACCGACCGATGCCTCATCGACATCTTCCGCCGAGAGCTGGTCGACATGTATGCTCGCGCAGACGGCATTCTTCGCAACACCAAGATGCCGGAACTAGGACCCGGAGTGGATCACAGCATTCGACACGCCCGTCGGCGGGATTACGCTACAGGGCTAGAGTACGTCGAGGTTGCAGAGTCCCAAGTTGTCCCATTCGCCCTTGCGGACGCGGTCTACGCGATGCACAAGGCGATACCGATCTTGTGTGGAAGTGAGTGCAAGCCGGCGTTTCTTTCATTCCCAGGATCAGCCTACGAGTTTGCGGTCAAGCTTCAATACGGCAGCACAGTGAACGCGGCGGTGCAGTATGAGAGCATTCTCGTGTCCAAGGCTGTTGAGGAGAAGGGCCGTTGGTTGCTTGTGTGGCGCAATCTATCGAGAGAGAGCACGGTGACGACTACACACTCTCCTTCCTTCTCCTTGATCGGTGCAAGCTTCCTGGACGAAGGGTGGGGCACAGTAAGGGAGTTTCCAAGCAGCTTGGATGGCCAATCGCCTGGTACCATCTTTGAGTTCTACACACGGACACGATTGTATCACTCCTCGTCGGCCATTCCTGCAAGTGCGCGACTGGACGAGTATATGCAAGAGGTGGTGAGATCGGCGGCGAATGAGGCAGCCAACTTCTCTCAAGTGATGGAAAATGTGTTGGTCGACGAAATGGCTGCGCTCTCAGTTTCACGCGGTCGTAGTAAAAGGCTCGTTGCCCCTCATTGAATGGGATTTGCATTGGTCCATGACACAACGCGTGAGATCTTGTGTTCCACGCGATGACGTAGAGCTGCTGAGGTGCAAATCGAGTCAGCGGTCTTTGGTCCCACGGGAGCTAGATAAGCACGTCACTCGTTCCAGAAGACGGCGCCGTCCATGATGCGTCTGACCGTGCGGAGCACAGTGAGCCGCGGCGATTGGCTGCCCATGCCGGCGTCCACCTGGATGCGTCCGCTCGGGTGATCGATCGTCGCCACTCCGTCGCGAATGGGCTGCGCTGCCATCAGCGATTGCACAATGGAGCCGGGCAGCTTAGCAGCGGCGGCGGTGCCGAGGGCGGCCGTGAGCGAAATCGCGCAGTGCGGCTGGTCGTCCGAGATGAAGCGCACCACAGCATCCACGGCCGCCGCGTCCTGCGTCTTGCCAGACAGCAGCGTGTGCGTGGACGAGCGGGAGACGATCGCGATTTTGGGGATCGAGCGGGGTACGAGCTCATCGGTATTAACGACACCCATCTTGACACCTGTCTTGCGTCACAGGTCGTCCAGGCGTCGGAGCTTGTCGGGCATGGCGCTGATGGTGTCGGGTAGGGTCTCGCCGGGTAAACCGATGTCCTCCGCATTCATAACACGTTCGGGTTAGTGGTGTCGATGCACGTCACAAAGACTCCATCTACCTCGTCCACGACGTTCCCCATCGGCGGTAGCTTGCCCGTCTTCGAGCCCGCGGGATCGAGGAACTCTAGCTTGATGGGCGCACCGGTGCCGGCGACATCGTCGATCGCAAACTCGCCGGTGGTTAGAGCCTCGTCATTCGTCAGGGGGAACGTGCTGTGGATGCACTTGGACGTGTTGGTGTTGAAAATGCGGACGGTCACATCGCGCGGGGTAGTGTAGTCGAAGTCACTGCCGAGCATGCGAGCGTTGAACGCGAACGGACCGACGGCGGCGCTCATGTTGCCGCAGTTGCTGGTCTTGTCGATGAAATCCGAGGTGATGCCGACGCTCGCGAACGAGTAGTTGACATCCGCTTGCGGGTCGTCCTCGCGGGGCAAAACCACGCAGATCTTGGACAGCGACATGATACCGCTGCCCAAGCCGTCAAGCTGGCGGCCGTTCGGGTTGGGCGAGCCCATAATTTACTGGAAGATGCGGTCGCGAGCGTCTTCGTCCGTTGGCAGATCCGAGGCTTTGAACATTACGCCGCGCGATGTACTGCGACGGTAGTAGCCCGCTGGCGTCGAGCGATGGGCGGAGAAGGAGGAAGTCGCCATGGTGGAAGCTGGAGGATGCGATAATGGCGTTGAATCAATCTGTCAGCGGTTGATAGGTGAGGCCCATGATAATGGGTAATTAGCAGCAGTGCGTGACTGGTAATATGATGAAGTGTAGAACGCATCTGCATCAGGACGCGTGCCTGAAATGTGTTGATGTCTAGTGTTTCTGCCTGCTCAGTGCGTCGTTAGCAATCACTGCTCAGTAGTAGATGCTGAGTGTTCGGTGATGTGGCTGGAGCGCGTCCTTGCTGTCCTCACCGATCTGCCAGAGCAGCCAATCGAGCTCGATGACCTTCAGGCGGTGGCCCGCGGCTGCCATGTGCTGGTGTACGCGCTCAACAGCCTGGATCGTGGCCGCGCGGATCTCGATCTCCATCTGAGCGGAACAAGTTCATCCAGTCAGACCAGAACAGCAAATTCCCATAGATCTACCAGTGGCAGGTTACCTCGCTTCCGGGTGGAATCTCTGTCTTGCTGTCGACGAGCTTGGCCAGCGCGCCCGAGTACACCATGACGCCCTCGGGGCGAAGCACTTGTGGCACACGATAGTCGGCTGCTCCGCCAACGCAATGCACATGTGAGCAGCTACACCACAGAGCAATGCAAGCTAATAATGGACAACGCACCAAACATGGTGAGCTTGTCGATGTCGTGGAAGGCCGCGAGCCCGCTGGTGCGCCGCCCGTACGCCGCCCACACGTCGCCCACCAGGATCTGCGCGCGTTTGTAGAAGTGCACTTGCTCTCCACGGTAGACGGCGTGGTCGCGGAAGCCTGCAAACCAGTGCCGTGCACGCGGTGATAATGTCAGACGTCATGGATAAGAGTTCGTTGGGATTCGACGAGCCTACCAGGGAAGTTGGCGAGCACCAGTCGGATCACCTCGACGGCGGACGCGTTCGCCTGCTTGACGAGATTCAGTGCGAGTCCGTCGAATGAGTACTGCAGAACGGCGCCCACTTCCTGCACCTTCCGCACTCGCTCGTCCAGCTGAGGTGGCGTGTGCGGGTGGAACCAAGACGTCACCGTGCCGGCGTCGACGTTGGCCAGGTTGCCGGCGTCCAGCGCGTGCGGGTCACGCAGCAGCGCGTTCTTCAGCCCGCGCGCCAGGTGCTCGTACTCCATACTACAACACAGCACCAATGTTAGCTTGACTTGGTCGCGGGCAGCAATGTGATGCCGGTCAGGTATTGATTGGGATGCTGCGCGTCACTCACTTGTCGGTCGGCCAGAAGCAAAAGTTGAGTGCATCCATAACGAACACGTACTGGCAGGTCAGCGGGCCGTCCTGCTCGACGTCCTCGAAGTAGTGGAAGTCACCACTGTCCCACGTCACGAAGCCCTGTTCCTCCTGCTCCAGCCTCCGCCCCTGCGATTGGACGAGCAACGAGTCCACCGATCAGCACACCCCATCCAGTGGAGTCCACCCATTGACAATGGACGCACCAGCTTCTCGGCGAGCCGCTCGACCGCCGACTGGTCAATCCGCACGTGTGCGGGGCTGCGCATGACGCGCGCCGTCGAGTCGCGGACCAGCGCCGTCGGGTCCATCGCCGCCGTCTGGCACACGCTCCTCCTTCGTCTCGCACAAGTCGACAAGCCCCAGCGAGCAACTCGGTAGACGAGCATGCTGCGTCGAGCAGCTCAAACGCTGATCACTATCATTCGTTAAATTACCTTTTTACTCATGTATTTTTCGTAATTTTTCTATTTACATATATTTCTACATGTATTATAAATGTAGTATTATTATTTTAAGATATTTACAATAAGTGATACCATAATTGAACGATTTACAAATGGGATAGTCTATTTACAAGTTTGCTGCCACGTTGCTGACTTTTAGAAAATCAGAGCTTGGAGAAGCGATCGGATCGGGGAGGAATGGGGCGGCGGGGAGCGCTGCTTGCGCTGCCGCTGGCGCTGCTGCTGGTGCTCCACCATGTGAACACAACGCCGGTGGTGGCGCAGGGCGACTTCGCAGAGCTGGACCCGGACTACGACGCGCAGCGGAACGACGCGCCCGTGACGGAGGACCCCGAGTACGACCCGTACAAGGAGAGGCACGCGGCGCTGATCGACCCGCAGGTCAAGGAACGGGGCGAGGCGGGGCCGGAGCCGGAAAAGGTCGAGCACTTCGACTTCGACCCGTCCGAGGGCCTGACATTCTTCGTGGGCGGCAACGAGCGGGAGTGCTTCTTCCAGGACGCCAAGTTCGATGGCGACGAGATCAGCGGCGCGTTCGTCGTCGCATCTGCCGACTCGCACATCGACCTGGAGATTAAGAACCCCGAGGGCGCGACCATCTTCCGCCGGATCGGCGACGCCGAGGGCCAATACCGCGTCGTGCCGTCGTGAGTGGGCTGGCAGGAAGAGGTGTGCTTGTGGATGCGTACTCATCGATGCGTCTACTACTGAGCGATTGCAGGCAAGCCGGCGTGCACGAGCTGTGCTTTGTCAACTCGGACGCGGACGGAAAGCTGGTGACGCACGTGACCAACACGCTCAAGTCGCAGCACCCGGTGGAGCGAGGTGTGGTCTGTCGGCATGATCGTGAACCTGCTTGGTGTGTCTGTGACCTGACGTCTCGCTCTCTCTATCAGAACACGTGAACGTGCTGGCCAAGTACGCGTCGCACCTGGACGTGCGACTGGGCGAGCTCGAGTCGGAGCTGCGCCTGCAGCTCATCCGCGCCGAGCGCCACATCAAAGGTCAGTCTGTTGAACTCGTCGTGTGCATCGCCTGCTGCTCTTCTAAACGTTGTGCTTGTGTATCGGTTAAAACAGTGGAGGACATCACGAGCAAGCGCGTCGTCTTCTACGGCGCGCTCGAGTGCGTGGTCTATCTCGTGGTCTGCTTCGCGCAGGTCTATTACATCAAGAGCCTGCTGGACACCCCAAGAAAAGTCCGCTCCTGGGTGTGATCCGGTTCATGGCGAGGGAGGAACGACGTTGTCAAGTTGGACGACGCAGTGGAAATGGCAAATGCTCAAGCGTTCGAGTTTCAACACACGGAATAACAAGTAAACTTCTTGCGTAGCAACATTGCTCACCCACGCTGAGGAGGCGACGACGACGGCGCCTCCTGCTGTTGTTGTCGAAGCTCAACATCCAGCTTCTTGACCACCTCGAGGTCAGGCAGGTTCGACTCTGGCCGGTATCGGTTCCACAGGTCCTTGAAGTCCGAGCCGAGGTGCGGAAGCTGTTCATTCGTGTCGGCGTCTTCGTACATCCACAGGAATCCACTAGCGACTTCTTCTAGGCGGCGTGCAGGCACCGCAAGCAGCGTCCACCACGGCTCGTTACTCTCGGTCGTCACGTTCGGGCTCACCTGGCGGCGGTACAGACACGACAGGTACACGGCCCCCGCCGCGAGCGTGCGAGGGTCGAATGCCAGACACAGCCCGCCTCGGATCGCGTCCGCGAGCAGCATGTACGCGACCTCGCGGATGTCGCGGTGCCTGATCCCCTCATGCATGGCGTCGAGCGCGAGGATACCCTCCACGAGCGGTAGCACGTACGCGTACGGCTGCGGCGCGCTCAGCTCGAACGACAGCGTCTGCAGCAGGATGCGCTCCAGTAATAGCACCTTCTTGGCCTTGATTTCGACCTCGCCGACCTCGACGGTCTCGAGCAGCGCCTTCATGAAGTCAATGTGCTTGGCGTTGGCGGCCTTCGGGTCATTGCCGAGCGACGCGCTCATCTCCACGGGTTTCCCCTGCGAGCCCCGGCGCGTCTGCTGGCCCTTGGGCGTCGGGGTGTTCGGGGCGCTCCGGGGCGACTTCTTGTGCCCGCGCTGGTGCGCGGCCTGGAGCTGCTCCTTGGCCTTCTGCGGACACAGCAGCAGGAACATGGTGCACTCCGTCATGAGCCGCACCTTGATGGGGAACTCCTCCACCTTGCCCGCGAGGAACAGCGCCGCCGTCGCCAGCAGGAACCGGTCGTGCGTCGCGAACGAATGCAGCATGTAGAACCGCTGCGCGTACAGCTGCGCCGTCACCACGGGCGCTTCAGGCACGCCCAGCAGCGCCGCCATGTCTTCGATGAACATGCACGTGGACCGGCGCAGCTGCACCTCCACGCGCCACGGCACCTTGGACTCGACCAGCGACGGCGTGTGGAACACGGCGGGCGCGTCCACCTCGGCGTTCTCCTTGTCGGCATCGCTCACCGCACTCGGCCTGGCCGCCGGGGCGCGAGATGCCCGCGTCAGACGCTCGCGGATCACGGCGCGCAGCTCCGGGAACTCCCACTTGGCGTCCACGGCTGCGGCAGGCGCAGCAGCGGCTGCAGCTTCTCGCGGAGGCGTCCGCGCCGCCATATTGGTCAATGCTTTGCTCAAATGGAGCTCTTGGTGACGGCTTTGGTTCAAAATGCTGCTCCAAAATAGCGATTAGTCAATTTCTGACCAATAATCATGCTTAGATGTCCCAAAAATGGGTGTAATATAGTTTATGAGGTCAATAACACGAGATTATGTGTGACGATTGGATAGTGTTTTATTGGTGGAGTCCGTCAAAAGTGTAGCCATCCATGGGATGAGAGGTGCCCTGATGGTCATGCCTCATCGAGCAGCAGCGTCTCGATGGCGTGGTGCGCGTGGTCGATCTGCTGGTCGAAGTACTCGAGTGCGAGGTCCGTGAGCACGCCGGCCTCCCGGCTCTGTTGGCGCCGGTCCTCCTCGCGGCTTGAGGCCACGAGCGGGAGCATCTGCATGCACGTCAGCATGCGAGTCGACGGCATCGACGCGTCGTCTTCTAATGTGGTGAACAGCGTCCACCCACGCTCACGCACTTGAACGGAGGGGTTGGGAGGCGTACTGTCATTGCTAGAGGCGCTGGATTCCTCACCACTCGAGGCGGTGGATCCTTGAGCACCGTTTTGCATGGCTTGCGACTCCCAGACGAAAAGCACGTCACGGTTGCCGTTGACGGAGAACCGCCGCATGGCTGCTCGAGCCGTCACGTCGACTCGAAGTCGTCGCCGGGTCATGGTGATCGAGTACTGCAGTGCTAGGATGTCCTCTAGTGACTCGAATCCCTGTTGTGTGCACGGTCAAACGCGCACGTGACGATACTGTCAGTGATCGCAGCGCAAACAGGTCAATTGATGTCATGTACCCGATAGATTTGATGCTGCAACTGCATGTAGCCGGACGTGATGCACCTCCACGCGGCGTTAGCCGTGGCCTCGACGCCAAACGGCATGACCGTCACGTCCGTCAGCTGCACACACAACAAGTCGCTCGCATCGGGTTGACCAGCGCTTCGTGCGTCGTTGAGTACCAGTAGCTTGACCTCTCTATGATCTGTTGGCGCGGTGAAGAGCCCGACGGCACTCAGAACGTGCTCGTACGCCGCGTATCCCTGGCCGATCCGATCCAACAACATACCGTAGACTGTGGCGTCTTCGCCATGTTCGATAGCGTCGCAGACGCGCTTGAAGCGATGCTCGTCCATCGCCTGCCCCATTAACGGCGATACCATGTCAGCTCTGCCATCGATCTATGCCACGAAGCACAACTTACCCCGAGACTCGGGCGCTTGCGCAGCAGCCGCTTCAGGTTTCGCGCGAGCCGAAGCTGCACCTCGACGTCGCGCCGCAGGCACTCGTTCTCCTTCTCAGCGTTCCTGCGTGCCTCGCGCTGCCGAGCCGCGATCCTCTCCCATGGCGACGGCGCAGCGATCGCATCCACCACTGCGTCCAGCGACTTGCCCGAGTGCGTCGACCTTAACAGTGCCAGCTCTTGCTCCAGCTCCGCCGCTCGGTCACGCAGGTACTCTAGCTCTTCTCTCTGCCTTCTGCGCGTTACATTGGCGTCTGGACGGCGTGAACGGCCGCTGGTGTTCCCGTCGCCATTGCTGCGATCCTGAACCCTTACGGAAAGATCCGCTGCCGACCCATCCTCGAGGCCTTGGTCTAGGGAGGCCAGGTCCATTGGCAGCAGTGCAGTCAGCCCAAGCTCATCTAGGCCAGCAGACGCCACTAACTCTTGCGATCGAGTCGCATCGTCCGCAGCGCCGAGCCCGAGCAGCGCGCGCTCGTCCATGCCCCTGCACATGAAGAGCTTGCCGCCAACTTCGAGCAAAACTTTCGAGTTTTTAGTCGAGAGCAGTTTTATCCAATCAACGATCACAGTTATCATTCACGTTATTTGCGCTGATTAGATGAAAACTTATTATTCCAATTCGACGTAACTTACTATTGACATTATTTTCCTTCGGCTCGTAATATATCTGAACCTCCAAAACCTCATTGCTTTTTCTTACTTGATGGAAAAAGACAATGCAAGGTTTTTCCACCGATTTCTTCCCCCTTCATTCTGTTCCCGCGCTCAGGGCTCGGCTTGCACTTTCTCTTCGTTTCACTATCGAAACCCCGCCGGCTCGAACCGCAGGCACTGCTCCAACAAGCAAGCCCAAGCCTGGCCAAGGCAGGCAGGCGTCTCGACTGACGGACTTGGCGACCTAGCCGCGGCATGACCATGCGCAAGCCCATCGGTGTTCAGTCCCTGCGCGCGCCCGCCACCGCCGCCTCTGTCGCTTCATCTGCCGAGCCGCGGCCCGTTGGCGCCGCTCTGCCCGTCGAGCCGGCAGAAAGCGGCGCCGGCTCGGTGGACGCGGCGCCCAAGCCTGTCGCGAGCTCGATGGCAGTCAATGGCGGCTCGAACCTGGAAGAACCTTTAGCTACTGCTGCTGGAACCAGCGTGAATGCTGCTGCTGTTGCTACGGCTAACGGCAGTGCTGCAGCTGACCGCGAGGAGCGCGGTGGGAAGAAGAGCGTGGCGTACCGGCACACGACGTTCCACCGCATGGCCGAGGACGCATTCGGCAAGGAGTTCGAGCGCCGTATGTGCCGCTACTGCGACGCCGTGTTCTCGTTCAAGGGCGGCACGACCAGCGCTGCGCTGCGCCACATCAAGGCGGCGCATCCGGAGCGCGTGCTGTTCGCGGGGCTCGAGCTGCCGGCGATGACCGCGGCCCCGCCCCGCGCCATCCTCAACCCGACGAGCGCGCAGGCCGCCGCGCTCCGGAACGAGCAGCAGCAGCTCGAGCAGCAGATGCAACTACAGCAACTCCAACAGCAGCAACTGCAGCAACAGCAGCAGCAGCAGCAGCAGCAGCAGCAGATGGAGACTACCATTGACCAACAGACAGGAGAGCAGCAGCAGACACAGACGGGTGATGCGGAGACGGTCAGCAACGGCGACGCCTCCTCCATTAGCGACGTGGCCGTGGAGACGGCGCCAGTCGTCGCCGACGCTCTTGATAACGGCAGTGGCGACTCCGCGGCAACGACAGCAGCTTCCAGTGCGTCGACGGACGAAGAAGCCAACTATTACGCGCAGAAGGAGCGCAAGCTGCGGTCCATCCTCAAGCGAAAGCGCGAGAGCGGGTCGTTCGACGTGGATGCCGCCAGTCGCGCTGGTGTACCGCCTGCATCCGGACCATCAGCAGCAGCAGGGGCAGGAGCTGCGGCGGCAGCAGGATCGGCGACGCCACAGCTCACGTTCCTGCCGCTCCAGTTAAACGCCGCGGCGCTCCGAGGCTCGTACCCGCGGCTGACGGCGAGCCAGATCGCTATCACGCACTTCCTGCACCACCACAAGGATGAACTGTCTGTGTCCGTGCGCCTCAAGTTCGCCAAGCACCTGACGCACAATGTAGGCGAAGCCGAGATGTACAATGTGCTGGACGACGCCACGCGCGCGGCATACATCCGCGAGTTCGCGGCCTCGGCCGGTGGTGGCGATGACGGCGGCAGCGGCAACAACTCGTCAACATTATAAAGTGCGTGCCTCACTTGTTCAATACGCCATTTTTGCTGCACTACATGGTATGAACATCGCAGGTCTCTCTTATATCGCGAGAGCTCTCTCCAGCTACACGAGAACTACCTGCCAGGAGCTAGAAGCGCGCGTACAGGTCATTGCGGAACGCGTCGGCGTTCGCGCGGGGCACCGCCACGGACCGCGGCATTGTGGCCGTCGCTCGCTCGATATGTTCGTCCTGATTCCCGCGAGCGTCTGAGCCTTGGGATGGCACCGTCATGGCTCGCCTCTTCGCCACAGCAGCAGCACTGTCTTGGTTATTCTGGACGGTCGGCTCACGGAGATCTCTTGTGTCCACTGCCTGGTTCACCTCTCGTCGTCGCTCCTGCTCCTCTAACATCTTCAAGTGCAATGGGTTGGGCCGAGCGAACTCCTCGAGCTGCTGCTGCCGCTCGCGGTGGTGGCGGAACACCGCCTCCGCCTGGTTGGAGGCTTCGCGGCTGTTCTCGTTGCCGGGCGTGAGATACAGGTCCTCCTGCACGACGGTCCGCGCCAAGGGGAACGACAGCACAGTCTCTCTTGCGCGTCGGAGCCCCACCAACTGGTCGTTGGGCATGGCTGCCGCTGGCGGTGCAGCATGAGCAGACCCGACGTCATCACTGCTGCTGGAACCGACGAGACTCTCGTTGCTGCTGCTGGTGAGCAGTGTAGAGGACGATGGGATTGCGGAGGACGCGCGCGGCCGTCGCCGCTGCGCGTAGCTCTCCAGCAGTCGGTCGTAGTTCTGGTACTCGAGATTCACCGGTAATGACACGCGCTCGCGACGCAGCGCCACTGGCTCGGGCTCGCTCTTCTTCTTCTCAGTCTTGGCCGTTATGCTCGGCAGTCGCGCGCGAGTCAGGCAGGCGTTGCAGAAGGCTGCTGTCTCGGGCACGCACTGGTTCTTGTTGAGCTTGAAGATGCGCTTGGACTGGCGGCAGTTGCTGCACACGGACTGCGTCAGGGGTCACAGCACGGTCAGTGAATGCACCAGAGCAAGGCAAGCTATGAATATGTCTGTGTTGGCCGTCACCTTCTTGCAGATGCCGCAGTTGCGAAACGGATCCAGCACCGTCCTCCTCGCACCGCACCTCAGGCAGTTCTTGCTGTCCATGTCAGCCAGTCACAGGGTCAGTCGATTCACCACCAACAACTCGAGGCCCGAGCGAGACGTACGACATGTTGACGAGCCGGTCGCGCGCCTTGTCCATGAGTCGCGAGAGCTTCTTGGCCTCGTAGCTGCGCAGCGACCGCGTGACGGTCAGCACGCGCTCGGCGACGGCCACATCGGCCGTGCGCTGCGTGCTCGAGGACGCGCGCGCCTGGTAGCTGCCGGCCACGAGGCACTCGACCAGATCGTCGCACACGGCGCGGAAGAGGAAACAGAGGGCCATATCGGCGCGGCGAAGGCCCGGCGGGCGCGCCACGAACAGCGGCCACTCGGGCCGGTCCAGCGACTGCACGACGTGGTACGCGACCTCGCGGCTCTCGTCGTCGTGCGTGACGCCCATGCGCTCGTACGTGAGCAGCTCCTGCGGCTGCGGCGGGCTGCCGCCGTCCACGCCGTGGTGCGACTCGCGCGTCCACGCGTACCACTTGACGCCGGCGAAGCGGAAGCGCGCGCGCGCGGACGGCCGCTCAGCCACGTTGAGCACGGCGGCGGCCGTCACGGTGACCTGCGAGCCGCTCAGCAGCGCCTCGGTCGTCAGCAGCTCCTCGTCAGTCTCGGCGCTGAGCCCCTCGGCGATCTGCGCGAGCGTGCCGCGCAGGAACCCGGTCGCCAGCACGCTCATGCGCGCGCCACTGCTTGTGGTCGTGGCGTGCGCGCCACGGTGCACGGTGAACTGGTCGCGGCGGCCGATGACGCGCCACTCGCGGTCATCTACGGCGCCGTCGAAGGCCAGCAGCGCCGCCATGGCGTCGCTCAGCACCTCGTCGCACTGCCGGTCACACTGGTAGCGCTCCTCCCGTGACAGGAAGTGCAGCATGCCAGTCGTCTTTTGATTGCTTCGCTGCGGGAAGAAGCGGCGCGTTGTGCGGGCGCGGACGGGAAGCAGACGCAGTCAACACGCGGGCACTGTGGGCGGTGACGAGACTGCAGCGGGAGGAGGAGAAGCAGAGGAGAGAGAAGAGAGGATGGAGGGACTCACGGTCGATCATACATGAGCTGTTCACTATTGAGTTCATATACCACACGTGGTTTCGATGGCGAGAAAATTTGCGGCCTTGGAAAGCGCCAGCGCCGCAGTAAGTTCGCAGTACGGAGGCGTTAAGTGCGCGTTTCAGTGTGGGATGTTGTTACAATGCCCAACGTTCAAGATCCAGCAAACAATGCCTGCGTAAACGGCCTATCTACGAGCCTCCTTGGTGCACCAAGGCACCCATAGACACTATTCTCTGCAGAATGCGGGTGGCCTGGGTCGACCACGAAGCGCACACTCAATCAAAAGCATCAGCATGTTCTGCGAAGCGTTCGCGTCTCGGTTCACAGTCATACCGTGACAGTCATTGGATCGACAATGGAGTACACTGGACCGGCCGGACACTTCTTGATCAGACCCGCGCTGTCCTTGTTGCTTCAGTCGCCAAATCCGACGACCGTCCGCCGTCCCGCCTGCTCTGTTAGCTTCAAGCAGAGCGCTCGCAGCTTCTTCTTCGCAAAGATGTAGCGACGCAGCTTCAGCTTGCGGAACGGCTTGGCCATACTAAACTCGAGTAGCAGATCCATGCGCGGGATCATGAACCGGACGTACTCCGCCAGGCACTCCAGTGAAGCGGTCTTCTTCGTCGGCATGTTCCGGATGGCCTCGAGGACGTTGGGGTTGCGCTCTTGCCAGACCGCGATCTTCCGGTTGCTCTTCTTGTATTGCGCGTCCTCGTAAAACTCGCGCGTCGAGCAGCGAATCTTGGCGCCGAGCTGATTCGTGGCCACGAACAGGTCCCTCCGGCTAGGATCTAGGCCCCACATGACGTCGTAGTCCTTCTCGTCCAGCAGCCGCTCGACAGCTTCTCGCTTCGGCTTTCGCATGACGATGTGACCGCCTTGCCGTCCGTTTGGATCTTACCCGCGAACTTCCGGTTGGCGGTCTCGAAATTCGAGATGTTGAAGAGCCGGCACCACCACGTGTCTGCCTCAGGGATCCACTCTTCTCTTGGAAGCACAGTGACGCCCGTTCGCCTCAACAACGTCCACAGACCACGGTTGCACATCGTGGAGTGGCTGCACTCGAAGCCCTTCTTGAACGGCAGAAGGCTGAAACTGCGGATCGCCTCGAAGTTGGGCGTCGCTTCGTTTCTGCGATTCCACTCCTCGATGTCTGTCAGGAACATGTACGTCAACGGGAGAAGCCAATGCGTTCGGTTGTCGAGTCGACTGTTGCGGTCGCGCGGAATACGCTGCCGCCACGCCAGAACTTCATCGTCGTCGCCATCGTAGACAGGATTCAGGATGGACTTCATCATCGCGTATGCCTCGTGTCCTTCCATGTCGTAACAACACTTGATCTGCTTGTGGAACCGCCTGTAGAAGTTGAGCTTGACCGCATTCTGAGTGCTGGTTGCCATCTACCGAGCTGTGTTGTCTTACCACCCGCTTGCGATGCATTCATTACTCGCACGCCAGACGTCTGCACCTCGTCACTCGTTGTAGAGCGCGACAGACGCCTGGAAGTCGTTGCTGCCGAGAGGTCCTCCACCAGAGACGGTCGACAGGCATTGGCGGAATAAATTCTGGTTTAACTCCTCCAAAGGCTCCAAAGGCTGCCGGAGATCACGTCGAGGACGGCACTGCCGTAGGATGTGAATGTTCGCAAGCACGTAGGCCTCCAGAACCATCTTGTTCATGTCCTTCAGCACGTTCTCCTACGGCAGCGCCCTGGCTTGATCGGTGCAGAAGGAGTTGAGCGTGGTCTTGACGACGCTCACATCCGTGCCGGCATTCGCAGCACGTCGCACTGCCACGTCTGGGCGCTTCCTCTTGGGTGTCGGCGCCAACTCCGCGACCTCCCGATGCGGCCCTGGGTCGTCTTCTGTACACGACCGAGGCCGCTTTGACGCCATGGTGGCGAATTCTGGGATGATCTACCCGGCGGAGCTCACGAGTGCTCGGGCCTCTTCAAGTCAGGCGTTCTTTTGTGCGACGCAGACTGATACGACGGTTGGTCTGTCCGTCCAATGGCGCAAGTTCAAGCGCTGCAGTGTGTGGGAGATGACGCCAAGAAAAATGGTGCATTTGTACTAGACTATGAATCGGTACCGTAGTGAGCAGTAGTGGATTGTTCTCCCGCTCAAGTGCGTCCGACAATGCCAATCTTGTCGCCCACTTCTTCACACGCGCACCACCTTCCAGTTGCTCCACCGATCCCGATCCACTATGACGACAGTTGTCGCGATTACATAACGGACCTACCCAAGGAACCCGTTTATCCCAAGACCCACCTTTCCATGAGTAATTGCAAATGTTGGCGTCACCGACCCATGTCATTGCTGAGGCAGTCTAACTTGTCTGGCCGGTGGATTGTGATCTTGCCGTCAATCGCTCGGCCTGTGCCCAGCGGCTAATAATGGCCGCTCCCGTTCGCCGAATCGGTGACGAAGGCAAATCGGTGGCTTGATTTGTTGGTTGCCGGTGTAGCGTTGCTAATCGTGGCACCGCAGCCGCTCTAGCGACGAAGTTGATCTTCGGCTTTGGCGCTCCCTTGCTCTGGTGCGAAAAGTCATACCATACCAAAGTTGACGCATACCACGTATTGACTGGATTGTAACTTAATGCAGTGGGCGGCGAGTCTCGACCGCCACAAGGTTACACGATGTAAATTCCGCTGCCGATACGATGAGCTGTCGCCGCAAGATGACGTGCTAGGCATGCAGTGCAAGGAAGGCGAAGCCACGCTGGGCGCCTCGGGCGTGTCGGTGCGGGAATCTCATCGCGTCGCCTCGCATTCGGTGGGCGCGTCAGACGTCAACAAGTCGCTTGGTCGCGTCACGTTTGCGCCAGTCAAATGGTGGGTACATCCTAAAACACGGTACAAAGACCATTCCATCGCCGATATTTGCAATACAAACATGATCGTGTTTTGTGAAAATGACTGTCAGGTGATCCCTTCAAGTGTCTCGGGATCCCTTGGCCGAGTCCTTCATCGTCCTCCATGCGGCGCCCGGCTCGCCGCTAGATCCTCTGCGTGCGGCAATGAGGCGGCGGCATGCGAACACCTGCCTCCTAGACACTCGGCAATGCATCCGATCGCTCCACTGCCTGCTTCTTCCATACGGATGCCGGCTGACGAGAGCCCGAGACGGACGGGCAGGTCGTTCGAGCGCACGACCGACACGCAGCGCCTGTGCATCGTCGAGTGGCTCGAGCAGCCAGGGCACTTCCAGCTCATGACGCAGCCGGCCAGTAGCGCTGGCACGCCTGACAATACAGGGGAGCCTCCGACGAGGAGGGGCTCGCGAGTGCGGCAGCAGCTCAAGAAGGCGGACGGCTACCGCTCGCTCATGCGGCACGTGAACCGCTGCACGCAGTCACGCTGGACGCAGCAGATCACGCGCAGTCGGTTCGAGAGCCTCATCGCGTCCTTCAAGCGCGCCAAGTCGCAGCGACAGAAAGGGGAGGCCTCGTCCGCCGTCGCTTCGAGCTCAGGCAAGCGCCAGCGCACACCGACCGTGTCGAGTTCCGTCTTCGACCGCATCGACGCTCTCTTCGCCCAGCAAGCGAACGGCGATGCGCCACCACTGCCCACAGACATCAGCAGTCTCATGCCATGGGGAACTCTCGACGATGATGACTTGGCGAACTCGTCGGTGTCGATCGAACACGCGCAGTTCTTGCAGTTGGAGCGCGATCGACTGGCGCTGGCGCAGCAGCAGGTAAGAGCGCGGCAGCAGGAGCTCGAGCTGAGGGAGCAGGAGCTACGTGCGCAGCAGGAGATACAGAGGCAATCGCTGCGCGCGGAACTCGTCGCTCGGCTTGTGAGCCTTGGGAAGTCTCCTGTCCAAGTGCAGCAGTATCTGGCAGCCATGAACGAGTGAGTGGTCAGGCAATAGGATGAGACGTCAGTCATCAGTGAGCGCAGTGAATGTTCCGACAAGGTGTCAACGCAATGTGATGGAGTTCTCTCTCGCAAGGGTGGTGTTGAAAAACACCGATGCATAAATGCAACAAAGAAAGCGAAAGAAGCTTACCGAGTCGGCGAACGGCGAATGCTTCGAGGCTCCGCTGTCGTCCCTGCATGCCACGCCTGATATCCAACGCCGTCGAGAAAGCTGCAGAGCAAATCGTACCGATCCGAATTCTGGAATGCGCGCGCTACGGTCCGCACGATGCCGACACGAGATCCACACGGGGCTTGGCTGCAATCTGCTTGGAGAACTAGGGTTGCAACCACATGAACTTGGAAGAAGAGCACTTGCCTTGATGACGCGCGTCGCGACTGCCATGAAGATATTCAGAGTCATTCCTGCATACCACGCCTGGTTCCAAACGCGATCGAAGAGCAACCACCGAAGCAACGAAGTCATACCGAGCCGAGGTCCGGAACACTGGAAGTCTGGAACGCACATGAGAACCTTGATTGAATCGCGACTCTGTCCGCGCCGGTGTCCAACGCTTGGTATCTGCACGGAGCAACGGTTGCGACGACACGAGACGGGATGGCGATGCGAAAGAAAATCACTTGCCTCGGACGCATGAGGATGCGATGTCGAGCGAGTTTGTAGGTAGGCGACGACCGTAGTACCCTGCAGGCCACGAGACCGGTGTTCCGCGACGGCAGCAAGCAGCGAGAAAGAAGAGCTTCAAATACCGAGTGACGACAATCTTCAGCTTCTGGAAACCGAGTAGCCAATCCGTGGTCGATCGCTGATATCTTCATCATCCTGGCGACATGAATGTGTTATCATGGTGATCTCGTCTTGATGTCGAACAACTGGGGTCTGCTGAGAAGAACAAGCACACGAGCGCAGCTAGAGCACGAAGAGCCGACCGGAGAGAGGAGAAGCCACGATGCCTGCACGCCACGAGACCGATGTTCCGAAACCACAAGCCGCAACCGGGAGAGAGCTGGGTAATTACCGCGAGACGCCACTTAATCGAGGCTGGAGGATGTCCGCTGCTTCGCCTGCACACCACGGCTGCGCGAACGGGAGCACACACACGCCGACAGGGCCGAAGAGAGGAAATTGACGCCGATTTGAAGACTGAACGCTCGGGGCTACCTGCACACCACGACTTGCCAGTTGACACCGCAGGGCTGAATGAAAGCGGGCCGTACCGACGATGGCTATTGCGCTGCGCGATCTCGACTTCTGACTTCTACTCGACGAGTACTTCACGGGTTCACTCACCACAATCTACACCAACACACATCCTCCAAACACACGACACACAACACCGAGTCTGCAAAGATATAACCGCGATGTCGCCACGAACCAAGCGCGCGTCGGCGCCGAGGGTTGTATTTCCAGCTTGCGCACCCTTGACCGAGCCCGGGACACGTCCGCGTGACAGCTTCCAGCCGATACAAGTCCTCACTACGACGGACGCCACACGACGACACAAAGCACCCCACATACAACCCGCAAGAGAAATACAAAGCGGAGAAATGCGGCAGATGCACCTACAACAAAGACCGGGCGGAACGAAGAGCGCGTCTTGGAGGGCAGTATCACCGAAGATCCATCAGGGCACGACCGAAGAGCGACTTGGGAGTATCACCGAGGGTCCATCAGGGTTGACGGAGTGAGGAAGGGGCTGCGCGAAGCCTGCATGCCACAACGACGTTTTCCCCAAACGGAATCGCGAGCGGCAAATGACAGCAGCAAGCAGAGACTCTACCACATGCCGAGTGGCTTCACTTGTGCGCGGCTGAGCAACTGGACTGGAAGACTGGGCGACTGACGAACTGGCGAGACAACAGGACTTCGACCGGGCAAAGCGACTGGAACTAACAGTCCGAGGCGGGCGGCGCGGTTCCTGCGGGGACGAGATGTGTCGACTGCTACCCCGAGACAAGACCCACAGCCTAGCGACTCTACGCTCCTTCAGTCAGGTCACTAGCGCTCGACAACTGCTTCTCTACTCTGCGTATCGCTACGACAAAGTGGCGGCGGAGGCGTGCGGTCGGCCGGCGAGCGGAGGAATCTGCATGCCACGAACGCGGAACCGGTCTCAACAGAGAGAAGAACAACGGTCCACATACCCTGGCGGCGACCAGACCGAGGCGAGGACGCGCCGCGAAGACGCACGCCCTGTCCGGAGTCGAGGAACAGTCGACAGTCAGAGCAAACGCGCGCCAAGCGAGGGCGGGTGGATCGGGATGAAGGGTCGATCAGGGACGGATGGGTCGAAGGCACACACCGTTGGGGTGGCGAGAAGCCTTGGGCTCACAGGTGGGGCGTCATGGACGGCGAGGCGGAGGCCAAGGCCGGCACTGCAGCTTTGGCTTGGGGGCTAGAGACGGAAAGGTCGAATGAGCCTTGGAAGGCGGGGGGAACGGGGGGAGAAATAACTTGTACTTTGTATGAAAGGAAAGAACTTGCGCTTTGTATGGAGAACAAAGGACAAGAGAATCTTGTGGCTTGTATGGAGAAACGAAACAGATAGGGTTTTGTATGCGAAGGGGAGGGCAGGAGAGAGAGACAGCGGAAGAAAAATGTGTGCACATGCGGGTGTTGATTGGCTTAAAATGGCTGGGGATAGGGAGCCTTGTCTGTCCTCGAGCCCTGTCTCCCCTCGAAAAATCCAAAGAATTGTTGCGCTGCGGATTCGGTGGTACATAGTAAAATCAAGTATAATCTTTAAAGGCAAAATTTTAGCGGCTCAGCGCAATTTTTCTTCATGCGCTGGATTCTTCAGGAAAGATCACAACCTACTGCCTTATGTTAGATTTTATCATCAAGTATAAAAGGGTTTGTATTGTAAAACTTATCAGCAAGAAATCGTATTCGGAAAGAACAACTTTGAAGGTACTGAAATCGGAATCAACAGGCATTCATCCATGCATCTACGAGTTCTATGCACCGCATCTACACTCTTCACGGCATGTCCGCTGTGTTGTACGCGCTCACTGCAGCGAAGAGTTCCGCGATCTCGGTCTCCACGAGCGCGAGCTGGTCCCGCAGCTCCCGGTTGGTGAGCTGTGCCGCCGCCAGCGCGGATTCCTGCTGCTCTCGCTGTGCCTTGTGGCTCAGGAGCAGTTTGTACTGCTGATGCAGCGACCATGCCTCGCGGCGGAGGCGGTCCGCTTCTTCCTGCTCGCGGCACACCGATCAGCGCAGTCAGAAAGTGATCATAACTCAAACTCGATTGAAGGACCAATGGAAGACGTACGCGTCGTGCTGCATACGTGCACTTGCGCTGCCGTCGCTGGGTAGTCCGTCTGCGACGATTGCTTTTGGACTCCGGTTGTGTCCCCACTGAAGTTGAAGGCTTCGCTGAGGCAGGGGCCTATCCGATAGGAAAAGAATGCGTCAGTGCTACCGTGCAGTGCGATATCACTAGCAAATGTCCGTACCGCTGCCGACGCATCGTCAATCTCCGCGAGCTCGATCTCGTTGGCGAACTTTTCAATCGCCTGGTCGTTCAAGCTGTCGTCGCTTTCCTCGCTGTCTGAGTCCAGTAGTAGTGACTCGAGTAACGCCAATGTCGGGTGGTGCTCGCCGCTTCCGCCGTCCGCTCCACTCGGGCTCAAAGGCAACGCGCTCATTGCCATCTTGGCAGCAGCTTGGGCACTGACGTCGCTGGTAGACGAACAAAACACTTGTGCGGCACAATGAGCATCAACATTTGGGGCGACGTCCACCCAGCGAGGCGCGCTACTCTGATCGATTCCCCGTATCAGTGCAAGCATGGCAGCCTACGCGCCAATCCAGCCCGCTGATGGGTGTTTCTTGGTCGCCTCTTGCCGTCCACCTAGGTAGCTCGTCGCCACGAACAGCGCCAGCTCCGGAACAGCGTAGTGCTGGTGCCCCGAAGCGCTTCTTGGGATCGCGGCGGTTCTTCAACTGGCGAGTACTGTAAGCAGTTTGCGTCGCCGCGAGAACGCGCACCAGGATGAGCGCGCATCCGTGTTGTTCGCGCGCGGATTCTCGCGGTGCCACTCCGGCTTGTCCGCATCAGTTCACCAGTTAATTAACTCTGTGCCGTCGCACCGCCCAGGCACTTGCTGGACGCTATCGCTGCGCAAATTGGGTGCGCGAACGCGAGGAGTAAACTGAGCGTCAAAAGTCTCCGAATAAAAAGAAAATGTCAAAAACTTGACCAAAATTGCGTTTTTTTTGCAGCGAAAATTAGCTCAATCGAATCTACAGCTTCAGACGAGTCAACCGATAGTATTTTCTCTTCAAATGGGTCATTCGACCA
>JAASGW010000122.1:0-59567 GCA_023334395.1 Phytopythium sindhum
CATTTAACGCCAATATTTAGAGCTCGTTTATGCATTTGCTTCAACATTTTGTACCCATTTTGATAAAATTTGAGTTTTGAGAACAAAATGGTGAGAGATGGGGCAATTAATATACTTACCAATCGTCTTGTCTTTTTTATGCTCTTTCTTCTGGTGCTAAGTTTAGCGCGATTGGAATTGTGGTTGTTCAGATATCAACCTCGTTTATACTTTTGCGCTGGACTGTAGAGCTCAGAGGCTTTTGCAGTTGTCGCCAAGTCTTAGTGGCCTCACGCATCGGATGTGATCTTCTCTTCGTCGCTCATCTTGTCGAAGCGGGGAAGCAGCAGCCAGAAGAGCGCGAATGACACCACGTACACAGCGGCGCAGATGCAACTGATAGTCACGATTTGAGCGTCGGTGGAGACTCCAAAGTCGGTGTAGCGGGGCAACGTGACGGCGAGGATGATTCCCACGCAGTTCTCGATGCAGCGCCAGGCGTGAAGGTAAAGCAGTTTGGGGCTGCGCAGCGCTGGAAGTGCCGAGCCGTAGCGCGCCGAGAGCACCGATCCGTCGATAGTGAAGAACGTGAAGAAGGGGAAGAACACGATCGCGCGCGGCAGCTGCGCCAGTAGATCGTTGCTCGGGTACGCGAGTCGCAGCGCCACCGTCGATGCGATCGCGAAGATGGTGATAGCGAGCCCGTATCCAACGATGACATATCCCTTGGTCATGGCGACGAGCAGGATGACGCCGAGCCGGAAAATGAATTGTCCGGAGAGGAACACCAGAGTCAGCAACGACAGAACGATACCCTTGTCCTGCTTGCCGACGTACGTCGTCACGCCACGAAGGAGAGACAGAGCCGTCAGCACCACGGCGAGCACATCCAGGACCTTCCACTTGCGATAGTGGATGGTCGCATTGGCTTGCAGGATGAAGATGGGCATGTCGCGCACCACGGCCTGCACGAACGCGACGTACAGTAGACCCTGCGCCAGTTGCTTCGCGCGCGCCTCCTTGGCCTGCTTGGCCGTCGGGTGGGTCGTGTCCGCCACCAACGTCACATTATCAGCTCCTGGATTCTCCACGTGGTCGGCTAAAAGGCCCGGAAAGTGCGAGCTCTCTGCCTGCGCGTGAGCGGTGGCGGCGTACGCCGTCTCGGTGAGTACGCGCAGCTGCAGCAGGCCGATCAGGAACGCGATGGCTTTGTTGAGGGCGTCCACGCGCGTGTAGCGGTTGGGATACGCAGTCTCGAGCCCCATTCCCACCAAGCCCATGACGACGCCGTTGAAGGCGAGAAATACGATCGATAGAATGTACTCCTCCAGCCACTTGCGCTTGATGTACTCAGCGTTGAGCACCACGTCCGTCACGACCGTCGCGACCTCGTACACGGCCGCCAGCGTCTCCAGGATACCCCGCAGCATGATGTCCGGCCTCGCTTCACGTGTGGAGATCGACCGCGTCTTCTGGAAAGGGGATATGGAGGAATGCGAGGCATTTTCCTGTTCGGAAAGGACAACATGTGGTGCTGATAGCGGCGCGGAAGAATTGAACCTACTGCCTGTTGTGTCCAGGATGTATGGTCTCATTGGAGGCACTCTATCATTGTGTAGGGATCGATAGTGTCAGTTCAAAGCGGCCGCAGAGTCAAAGGCAACTGACTGGATTGGTGTCGAAGTTGGCGTTGAGTCACCCACTTCCGCCGCACCTGTGATGACGTACAGTAGTGGTACGGCGTACCACTTCTATTTTCAGCCAATCAAAGCTGAATCAATGTAAACCGTCACTACAGCGAGTGACCATCACTCAGTTTTCCGTTGGAGGCGTCAACTGATTGGGCAGTTGAAGGAAATACCTCAAGGCAGAGAAAGGTGGCGGGGGATAATGGAGGCTGCCAACGCCGATGCCGCGGCGAATACGCGCGCTACCAGGTCGGAAACAGCGCCGAATGGAGGCGGAGGTGGTGGGGGACAAAGCGCAGCGCTGAATCTGTCGTTCGCGGGCTGCTGCCGCATGCTGGAGGCGGTGGAGCGCACACCCAAGGGTGACGCCAAGCTGCGGCTGCTCTTCAGCGACGCGCTGCGCCAGGAGATCGGCGACGGCGACATGTACCCTCTGCTGCGGCTCGTGCTGCCCCAGCTGGACCGCGAGCGCACGTACAACTTGAAGGAGAAGAAGATCGCCAAGATCTTTGTGGAGGTGCTGGGCATGGCGTCCGCGAGCAAGGACGCGCAGAAACTGGAGCAT
The DNA here is from genome assembly GCA_023334395.1 of Phytopythium sindhum. Lineage (NCBI taxonomy): Eukaryota > Oomycota > Peronosporomycetes > Pythiales > Pythiaceae > Phytopythium > Phytopythium sindhum. The sequence goes on from JAASGW010000122.1 coordinate 2,233, forward strand.
TTTAACGACCCGACCGTCGTACAGTCCAAGTCGGTGGGCGACTTCGCGGCCGTTTTGTACGAAGTGCTGCAGCACCGCAGCCTGGCGGGCAACGGCAAGTTCCAGCACACGTTGGGCGTGGTCAACAAGCTGCTTGATGCACTCGTGTGCGCCGAGACGCACGCCGCGCGCAAGAAGGTGCTCATGCGGCTCGCAACCGAGTTTCCGGCGATCGAGCAGAAGTGGATTGTGCGCATCATGCTCAAGGACCTCAAGATCGGACTGCGTCACGAGCGCGTGCTCAACTTCCTGCACCCGGACGCGCCCGAGATGTACAACCACACGAACGACCTGCACAAGGTGTGCACCGAGCTGCGCAACTCGTCGGTGCGGTACGTCCCCAAGATCAAACCTTTCCAGGTGTTTTCGCCCATGCTGGCCAAGCGCGTGGACTTTGGCGAGTGTACCAGCGCGATCAACGCTGACGTGTTCGTGATGGAGCCCAAGTTGGACGGTGAGCGCGTCACGTGCCACGTGCAAGGCAAAGAGGTGCAACTCATCTCGCGCAACGGCACCAACTACACGGACCTGTATGGGCCTGCGATCGCGCCGTATATCCTTTCCCACCTCACGGTAGACGTGGACTGCATCCTGGATGGTGAGATGATGGTATGGGACAACCTGGAGTACCGTATGCGCGAGTTTGGGCTGCTTAAGGGCGTCGCGAACACCATGAAAGCAGGCGAGTCAACCCACCGATGGTTGTGCTACGTTGTTTGGGACGTCGTATACTTGGGCGGCGATAATGGGGCTGCGGAGCGCCTTATCCGCGAAGTTTATAAAGGTCCGGATGAGGTGAGCATGGTCATGGGACTGCCTCTTCACGTGCGTCGCGAACTGCTCGTCCGACTCGTCAAGCCGCTGGACCGCCGCGTCGCCATCATTGAGCAGACTCTAGTCAACGCCAAATCAGCCAAGAAGCGCCACGATATCGTGATGGCAGAGGTTGACCGACAAGTCTCGAATGGAGGAGAGGGCGTCATTCTCAAGGACGTGAACTCGCACTACATGTGCGGCGAGAGCAGCCGGAAGACCAAGAAATGGATCAAACTCAAACCTGACTACGCCGGTGTGACGACAAACTTGGACGTGATCATCCTCGGAGGCTTCTATGGCACTGGGCGGCGTCGAAGTGGCGACGTATCGGTGTTTATACTCGGCGTGTTATCGCGATCGCTCGATGAGCACTCCGCGGAGGAAGCAATGAAACCGGGAGCCCCGTGCCCCATGTTTTACACGTTTGCAAAGGTAGGAACGGGATACGACTTGGACGAGCTGGAGCTGATGCGCCGAGAGCTCGAGCCGCACTGGCAAGTCTGGGACAGCAACAACATCCCGCCGCACCTGAACGGGTGGAAACCATTGCGCAACGATGTGAAGCCCGACGTGTGGATCGACCCGCGCCACTCCAAGATCCTCGAAGTCTACGGCTTTGAGCTCACGTTTACGAACTTGTATCAGACGGGACTCACGATTCGGTTTCCTCGATGCAAAGCAATCCGCACCGACAAGGAATGGTACCAGTGCATGACGGTGCAAGAACTTAACGCCACGCGTGGCAACATTTTCAACAAGCGCGCGGCGGACGTGGCCCTCGGCCAGAAGAAAGCGACGAAGCGAGTGACGAAGAAGCATCACACGCTGGTGCGAGCCCCCGGCGGTGTCTTGGCTGACTACTCACAGCCAGCGCTGGATAGCATCCGGCCACGACAGAATGTGTTCCAAGCGCTCGAGTTCTGCGTCTTGCCCGGCAAATACGAGGCTAGCATCCCAGATTGTGTGATAGCTTTGCTGACAAAGGAGGCTGTCACATCGTCGCAGAACAGTGATCCCGCTGTGATGTCCAAGCAATCAGTTGAGATGATGCTGCACGCGTACGGTGCAACGATCGTACAGAACCCGATGGCTGGGACAACCAACTACGTTGTTGCCGCGTCGGACTCGGGACTGAAGGTTGCAAACCTAAAGAAGCAGGGGATGTTCGACATCATGCGCCTGCCGTGGGTCGTTCGCTGTATCAGTAGCGCACGGGTGGAGCCGGCACAGACTCGGGACTATCTCTTCACGACGGAGATCACGCGAGCGAAACTCGCGAAGGAGTACGACCAGTTTGGCGACCATCTCACGCAACACACGCGCCCGGAGGAGCTGCGGGCGCTTCTAAACGATGTTGTTGCGAAAATCGGGAAGCCGAGCGCTCACTGGCAGGAAGCGATACGAACATTACCCGACGAGGAAGCCGAGGCGATGGACACCAAGTGGACGTTCCTCTCGCATTGTGTCGTGTACCTCGATCGGTTCGACGCCCATACTGACCGTATGGCAGCACAGAACACCAGCAACCGTGAGCGAATGAAGCTGCTCGAGCAACGCATCTGCCTCTATGGCGGCGTGGTGGTGTCAGAGATCGACGCGAGTGTGACGCACATCGTAGTCGCGTCCCGAGACGTGACGCGCCTGCAGCAACTCGCCCCAGCCGTTCGTTTGCTCCGACGACAGCAGCAGCACGAGCCACCGGTGGTGACGAGCGAGTGGGTCGACGCGTGCGTCAAGGACCAGGCGCAAGTGCCGGTCTCGGACTTCTTCGTCCCTGTGTAGCGGTTGCAACTGAACAAAATGGACCAACGCCCTCGCAACACACGCTCCAAGCTGATGCGGCGGGTGCCGCCGCTATATTAACTAGTTATGAAACAGGCTGCCGCCTCTGCTCACGGCAAGAAGGCGTCGTCGGCACACCAATCAAAGTCATCAAAGAGGTACGCCTTGTCCGCTTCGTCGGCGCTGCTGAACACGTCATCCTCGTCGTCCAGGTCGCGCTCCTCGTACACGAGGTGCCCGTCGACGTGCTGTGAAGTGAACTGCTCCTCGAAGTTGCGCGTGTCAAGCGCGCCCGCGAGCCGCGGCACCATGGGCGGCGCGACCTGTTTGGCCGCTAGCGCGTACCAGTCGACCGATTCGAAGAAGGGGTGCGCGAACACGTCGTTCATGCCGTTTGGCCCGTTGCCGAGCCGCTTGGCAGCGTCCTTGTGCAGCAAACCCGACACGAGGCTGCGCGCGTCTTTGGAGAAGTGGCTCGGGAACACGGGCGGCTCGTGCTTGATCTTGCGGAACAGCAGCGCGCGGTCGCGAGGCGAGTAGAACGGCGGGTACCCGCTCAGCAGCTCGAACACGACGCAGCCGAAGCTCCAGAGGTCGGCCGCCATGCCGTACCCCGTGCCGCGAGCAACCTCGGGCGCGATGTAGTCGGCTGAGCCACAGAACGACTTGCAGATCTGGTCTGCGCGCCCCATGCCCGGCCGCGCAAAGCCAAAGTCGGCGAGCCGCAGAAAACCATGACGGTCGATCAGCAGGTTCTCCGGCTTGAGGTCGCGGTACATGATCCCGCGTTGGTGCAGGTAGTTGAGCGCGAGCGCGATAGACGCGGCGTAGAACGTGACGTGCGTCTCGGGCAGGCGGTTGTCCGGGAACTTCTCGAGCAGGAAGTACATGTCGCCGCCGGGGCAGTACTCGAGCACGAAGTTGAGGCTCTCGTGCGTCTCGAACGCGCAGTAGAGCTTGGTGATGAACGGGTGGTCCACGACGCTGAGGACCTGCTTCTCGGTGCGCAGGCGCTTGACCTCGCGCTGCGAGAGCTTGCTGCGGTCGCGGTAGTCACGCAGCTTGCTCTTGTCAACCACCTTGACGGCGAACAGCCTCCGGTCGGCGCTGTCGCGCTGCGTGCACAGCAGCACAGTGCCGTACGAGCCTGACCCGATGACCTTGAGGATGTCGAACACGACCCGCGTCGAGTCGTTCCAGCTGTTAGTGTCGCTGGCGTCGTTGTTGTCCGCCTCGGCCACGTGCGCCAGGTCGGCAGCGAGCCGGTCACTCACGTGACGGAGGCCACTGCCGGTCGCCACGAGCGACTGTTGCTGCTGTTGCTCGGCGTCCATGCACAGCGTGCTGCTCGAGGACGAGGCCGAGATGCTCGCATGCTGGCGCAGGCCGTGGTACGAGCAGTCCCAGTCGTTGCTGGACGTGGATGACGTTGAGCGCGTCAGCTCGGCCGTGAGGCTCGTGTAGCTGCCGCTCGCCTTGGTCGGCACCGTTGCGCTGCTGTTGGGCTTCTTGGCCATGGGCGGGAGCCCATTGTCCTCGAGCGACACCTTGCCGTGGAACATCTGGGCGAAGCTCCAGGTCTTGACGCCGTCCCACGCCTGCCGGCCGTGCTCGTGCGCCTCGCCGTCCGACGACATGTCGTCGCCGCTCCAGCTGCCGCTCGAGTCGCTCCGCTCCAGCTCGCGCCGCTGCTGCTCCGTCGTGGAGGCTTTGGCTACCCACGTGCTTGCGCCTGGCGCCATGCTACTCAGATCCTACCTAGCTGTTTCGTGTGCGTATACCCAGGGGGTGACAACGCGCGTCTCCTTCTCCTCCACCCAAGCTCTTCCAGTCAGTCGGAAGCCTCGCTGCTACCGGCGCATCGAACGAACGGGGCGACCGCAGGCAGGGACAGGGTGAATGCGACAATGAGTGGTCTGGACACTCAACGGCCACACACCGGGCTTGACACTCACAGACGGAGACACAGAGAGACAGGAAGGAGGCACGGACGCGCCCGCTGATACGCGGAGGCGAACGCGGAGAGGGAAATGCGGTTGTGAAGTGGTCGCCTGCGCTTCTTGATTGCTAGCGGCGGGCGGATGGACTGTCGGAATAGATTACCGTCATTTATGGATTTCATTTGGTGTTTGTATGCAAATCATAAATACTAGATCAGCGCTCCAAAGGACTCATTGACCTGGGAGTGTGCCTGACACTCGAAAAGGTACTGAGATTTGAGAGAGGGAGGGTAATTTACCCAAAAACCCATCCTGAACTGCGAAAATATCGAAGCGCGCTGAATTTATTGCGAGAACCGGTTTTAGAGCGCCCTTGCGTTTCTGGCGCTGGTAGCTTCGATGGGATCAACACACCGCGTGACCCGATTGACGTCACGGGTCCTGAGCTCAAAGTTCTCGGCGCAGAACACCAAGAAGAAAAGGTGCCACTGTACCAGTACTGTGTGCAAGAATAGTAAGGCATCGAAAGATACCCCCGCGCCGCTCTACCTGAGTCTCAAGCGACGGAATTCGCTCGTGACGCTCGTCCGCCCGCCCCTTCAAGCACTTTTAGGTTGGATCTGTAGGTTGGCAGTTACAACTGGAATGGGTGGCGGAAGTGCAGTGTACGTTCCCATGGTTTGCGCAATGAATTACCGTTATTTAAGTACACGTGGTTTTTCAAGAGGTGTCCGTCCGTCCATCCGGCGTCTCTCTTAGGTTCCTACTGCTGGTGATCAAAACGCTCCAAGGACACGCGGGTGGAACCTATGCAGCAGTTAAACGAGAGCGAAACAGTGGCCGCATCGTAAACGGCACCCTTGTTACCACGTTCCCGCCCGCGAGAGGTGCTCCATCACAAGCCTAATGTCGCTCCAGTTCAACGAACACCCAAAAACCCACTGATGTACATAATAAGCCCATTCTTTCCACTTTACTGCACTTCTCTCAGCAATAGAATTCAAAATTACACATCTAGAACGTCAACATCAACACCCATTCCCTGCTGCTTCAAAGTACAACACACCGGTACATGCACGCGTCCAAGTGGGTCGCCGCCTCCTCGCTACATTTATGAGGTCGTCACCGTGCCGCGCGTGGCGGCGTTATACAGCGCCCATGACCGCGTCAGCCCGTCGTCCAGCGTCACGCTCGTCAGCTTGGACAGCGTGTCGGCTTGGTCGATGAACGCCTCGTTCACCAGCAGCAGTGACACCCATGCGTTGGTCAAGTCGGCGCCCGTGACGATCGCCTCCTTCGACAAGATGTCGTCCCACTCCTCCTGCGCGAACGTGGAGGTGCGCGCGAGCGCGTTGATCGGTGACACGGGGATCATCTGGATGCCGTGGATGCAGTACTTCTCGGCGCTGAACCACGTCGTGTAGTGCGCCTTGTTGTCGAAGAAGATGCCGGTGACGTGATTCTTGACGAACGCGGCCGGGTGCAGTGTGTTGTCGGACGTCATGAGGAAGTACGTACGCACGGCGCGCGCGTTGACGCGCAGCATGAGGCTGCCGAGGTCCTCGACGGCCTGGTTGCCCGAGACCTGTCCCCAGAGCTTCATGCCGTAGTAGAAGTTGATGTCCTCGGACGTGCTCTCCTCGTCCTTATCGTCCGCCATGGGCGTCACGCCATGCGAGTACGAGTGTCCGAGGAACCAGGAAAAGTGGCGGAACGTCGGGAAGTACGGGTCTTCAGCACTCGGGTTGGCCACGTCGCAAAGCAGCATGGTCACCATGGTCTCGAGCTCGGACATTCGCGACCAGCCGGGGTCGAGCTTCTTGAGGATTGCGGACGCGGTGACCCAATAGCCGTAGTGGTAGTGGTGGTCGTTGTAGACGGCTTTGCCGAAGTCGACGTTGACATCGTTAGTCGTGAACGTCATGCTGGAGACGATGCCGGAGTACGTGGTCTCATACGCGAGCGGCGGTTCGATCGTGTTGGTGGGGAACGGCTCGATGAACGTTTCGAGCTTCTCCAGACACGTCGTGAGCAGCGCCGTGTCGTCGCCAACGATGGCTTTGTCGGCGGCCATGAGGCACAATGTGGCGTACTTCTGGTAGTACTTGCCGTTGTAGTACCAGCTCTCCGCGCTCATGCCCCACGTCGCGGCGATGTCATCCTCGAGCGTCGACAGCAGGTTGGTTTGCGTCACCAGATCGGCCGAAATGTCGATGGATGGGTAGAAGTCCACTTCAGTGTCGACCTCTGGCTCGGTCAGGGTCCACTGTGCGCTAGACGTCACGATACCTGTCATGGCACCGCAAGTTGTCGAGTTGAGCGAGATGGATGTCGTCGTGGTACCCGAGTCCGATCCGAATGAGTCGAAGTGGTGCTGGAAGGCAAAGTGGAGCAGCCCGTTGGAGTCGCACATCGTGCCGTCGGTTTACCAGTCGATGGCGTAGCTCGTGCGCGATGATATCGCGACCGACCCTCCACGCACGATGCATCCCGAGTACTCATCGTACACGGTTTCGTCGGCCTCACCAAGAATCGCGAGTCTCAGCGTGCCTGAGTAAGCGCCGGACGCGACAAGCGCCGATCTCGTTGAGTCGACAGTGAACGTGACGCTTGCGTCGCTCGCGTAAAGCACCCACGTTTGTGCGTTGCTGAGCTGCAAGATGTACTTGCCTGTCGAGGCGGCGCTGCTCGCAAGCGTCATCATGTACTCGGACTTGATGCTGGGTGTGAGGCCACTGTACGTTGCCGACACGAACGCCATGCCGTTGACGAGCGCCGAGTCCATGCAGTTGGTCGTCCCGGAGACACACGTCCGCAGTGTCGCGCCGAGGTCGCTCTACTCGTAGATCTCGTAGTCGGGACGCGCCGTGAACTCGGCCGCGGGCAGCGTCAGGTCGTTGTGGAAGTCGTGCAGGTAGTACTCGATGGTACCGTCGGTCCCCACAGACGTCTTGCGGTACGAGTACGAGTAGCACATCTGCAGTCCGTACGGCGCGGCATCTCGCGGCAGCTTGAGCGCGTACGGGTTTGCGAAAGCTGGCACGGCGACGGTGTCGTCTCCGACGGTGGCGGAGATGAGGCTGGCCCACCACTTGTTGGTCGGGATGGGCTTGCCGAGCAGGTCGTCGGCCACGTTGATGACTGGCGCGAGTGTGGGGAGCGAACTGTAGCGCGTGAAGAGGGTCTCGGACGGTGCGTCGGTCGCGAACGGCTGCAGGTAGCTGGTCGTGCTGTCCGCAGAAGCCGATACAGCATGAACCGTGCCTTCTTCGTAGACTCCGACATCCGAGATGTTCAAAGCAGCTGCCTTGTCCAAGTTAAGCGTCCTAGCCACCAGCAGTGCGAGTGCGAGCAATCCGTTTTGCGTCCGCGACGGAACCCGCATGATGATCATGTTGGTATGTCCAGGCGCTAGCAAATCAGGAAGTGGTGCGTTACTCGAGCTGAAGGAGGCGGTAGAACTCACCACGGACTAACCACGCGAGAGATGCTGAGTTGGGACCGCATATCTGCCTGCAGGAGGACATGGAGTGTGCGCGCCACAATGGCTTCAAGGTTACGTCGAAAGCCCATATCTATCATCACGCTGCCTGTTCCCGCCAGCGACCGTAGCTGTGCTGACAAGGTCCGCTACGTTGATCGCTGTCGTCGATCACTTCTCGTCTCCCACATGGATCAAGAGAAGGAGCGTCGCCGTTGTGCCCGCGACGAATGCACCGCATCTTCGTCCTCCCGCCGCTCCGTCTCCGCCACGCATGGCTTGTGCTGTATATGGGCTCACCTGCCGCGTGGTGTCGATTTCAGTGTGCATTGTCAAGCGCGGCCAGCCATATGATCGAGAAGCGCGGATCGTCCCACCGTTCGATGGTATCAGGTGCGCTGCGGGCTCATGTTGCTGTTCGCTGGATATGAAAGGATGAGGGCACGTTGCAAAGCTTGAGCTGAGTTGTTCACAGGCCACGGTCCTCCCCACTCGCTCGTCCCCGTCATCATCCACCACGACCTCAAGTCGCTCGACGTGCTGCTGAACGACTCGTACGAGGCCACACCAGCTGCTCAACTGTGCAGCTCAAGAAGGATCGCGACCAAGTCTTGCTTTAAGAAGGCTGTATGGTGTCTACTGTCGCGACTGAGCTGAATAGAATTCTCGATGTCCCTTTGCGTGCAGGCTGATAGTCACAGCGTCCTACGCCTTTTTGTTGACGACCTGGAGGCATTCCACGCCCCGAGACCACACTCCGGATGAACGCACTATGATAAGCTGGGGTTGTATCTACACGCGCAGATCGCCGGCTCCCGCGTCAAGTGCGTCACCTAGATACAGTGGCCGGGATGGTGTATTACTGCAGTAGCCGGGTCTAACGAGGTTGCACCGTGCAACCTTGTTACGAAGCCGGAAAACGCTCGGAGTATCCAGGTGGTAGCATTCTCACTCGGCCACGGCAGCTACTCAGATAAAGGACTGCACGTTCCAAATGAGTTAACGAACACTGCACATCGTGGTGCGGATTGGATATTTCAGCAGGATGGGACACCATCGTTCAGTCACTGAAGTGGCCGGCGGAGAAGAAAACACATGCTGCTCGAGCTGCTCAAGAGGTAAGATCTTCAAGATCTGGTTTGTGGTCCCACGGTTGCGGCAGTCCATCCGGGTGCAGTGTTTTCCACCATCATGGCGCGCTGTTTCATGATCGCGCGCGGTTCGGTGAGAGGTGCACTAACAACACAAGCACCGTTGTTACCCGTTATGCACTTAACTCGTGTACAGAAGTCAGGCTGGCAATGCTAAATTCGTGTCTGGAGTCGTCGTATGTTCACCTCTGGCTGGGCCTCCGTGACGGACTATGCTGCATTGGGGGCTTGGATTGGGACTCCAACCACCTCAAGATGTCGACTTGAACGGGCAACGGCCGCGTGGATCTGATCTTTCCATGATCGAATCGTTTATGTGTGGAAGATTGTATGGCGAATACCCCAAAGTGTCGTCATGAGAAGTGCAGCAGCTCAACCCGGTCACCCCGCCACACAGCAGCATACTTCATTGCAATTTGTACGGAGGTGACCACCATTTCGGTCAGCATTACCACCATCAAGGTACCGTGCCGTCACACGCTGCATACTCAGCGTGTCAGTGTTTACCATTTCTCAGCACATGTATTAGCATCACAAGATACACCTCCAACTCTTAGCAGCGCAGGACGCATAGAGGACCAGCCGCTCCCGAGAATGTGCTACATCGTTCATTGCTCGCCGCGATGCCACCCGCGTGAGCCGACTTCCAGCGCCAAGACCTTCACTTACCCTCCATATCGACAAGTTGTCACCGCGCCCCGAGCAGCAGCGGAGTGCCCTTCCAAATGCCTTTCCTCGTTCGACTCGACCCCTACGCCGGCGCCAGTTGCAGGTTCGAGCGGTGACTTGACGGGGATGGGGGCTCATATTCGCGATGCGGCGGTTTATCCCAAATCAATGCACTACCGTAATACCCTCCCGCGTCCATCGCAATCTGTCGACGGCTCAGTGGTAGACCAGACGAAGTGTCGCTCTCCTTCCCTCATGGGTGCACGAGCTGTTGCTGCTGCTGCTGCTGGAGCTGCTGCGCGATCTCCTGCGCGTGCTTCGCGCAGTGGCCGTTCTTTTGCGCCCACTTGGTGCAGTTAGGGTATTCGCAGCGCTTGCCGCCGCCGTGACCGCGGCAGAAGCCGCCCGACTGGCAGCTCTTGGTGCAGCCCTCAAACTTGCAGCGCACGCCGCCGCCGTGCTGCTTGCACAGCCCCCGCGACTGTGCCGTCTTCGGACAGCCCTCAACGTTGCAGGGCTTGCCGCCGCCGTGCGCAATGCACAAGTGACCAGTCTGTGCGCTCTTCATGCAGCCCTCGACCTTGCACCGACGACCACCGCCGTGCAGCTTGCACATGCCCTTGACACGCGCAGGGTGGTTGCAGCCCAACGCCGAGCAAATCTGGACGGATCCGTCGGCCTTGAGCTGCGGCTGCTGCTTGTTCTGGCCGGTTATCCGCATCGCCTGCTGCTGCGGGTGCTGCGCCTGCTTCTGGGCCATCATGGGCGACGGCATCATCATCGACGTGAATGGCGCCGGGCTGGCGTTCATGCCGTACCCAGGCGGGTTCATCATCATGTTCTGCTGGAGCAGCGCCGACTGGTACAGCTGGTTGTACTGCTGTTGCTGCTGTTGCTGCTGCTTGTGCTGTTGTTCCTGCCGCATGAGCTGCTGCTGCAGGAGCTGCTGCTGCGCCTGCATGGGGTCCATCTTGGTCTGATCCATCCCTTGATAGCCCATGCCCTGGCCCATCATGTCGGCTGACGGCATCGAGTTGCCTGCTCCCATCGGAGCGCCAGGGTACATACCGTGCACCGAGCTCTGATCAATGGCTTGGCCATACGTAGCGTATCCCTGGCCGCCAGGGGTGACGCCTCCGTTGTTGATCTCGCTGTAGATCGACCGCGACGGGTTAAGCAGCGTCTGTGTATCGACAAATCCGAGCGGTCCCGAACCACTCGGTGGCGCAGACGATGCCACTGGCTGGTTCACGGGCACCGCACTCGCCGGTGCACTGCTCGACCCTGTGTGGTAGTCTAGCAGGTTGTCCAGGTTGTCAACCTGCACGACGTCCTCGCCGCCGTAGTCTTCGTTGTCGTAGGCCACGTCCGTCTCGATCGACTCGAGCGTCTTGGCGAGATGCTGGAAGCGGAAACTGTCCTGGCTCGTCATGGGCTTTTGGATCGCCTGGTTGGACGTCGCGTTCAGCATCGCCTGGATAATCTCAAAGCTGGTCGTCCGCATCCCCATGTTGGACTGTCCGTTCCCGCCGGCGCCACCGCTTGCGCCGGGGTTCGTCATGAACGAACGCATGAGCTGGAGGCTCGAGAGACGCTGCAGGTTGCCGTTCTCGGCGTCCTTGTACACCTGTGTGAGCGGCTCGGGCGTGTTGCTGGCGAAGGAGCTGTCAATGAAGCTCAGCAAGTGGCGCAGACTCTCCTTCTTCTCCGTCATCGTGAAGTCGTTCGAGCTTAGCAGGCTCTTGAGCGTGGGCTTGGCGCCGGCGGCCGAGCTGTCGTCGCCGCCCTGCGCGCGGTTCTTGACCTCCGAGTTGAGCAGGAAGCTGCCGCCGCTCGAGTTCATCACCCGCGAGGATGGCGGTTGCTGGTCCAGCAGACACGCGAGCACGTCCTGGATGGAGGCCTCGCGGTGCAGCGGGGAGCGAAAGTCGACGTTGGCCTCGCCGCCCGAGCCGTTGGCCGTGAGGCGCGCCTCGGCGCCATCCAGATTGGTGCGCGCGAGCTCCGTCTTGACCATGTTGAGGTCGCTGCCCGTCATGGCGACGGGTGTGTTGGTGGCGGCGGCCGTCTTGACGCGCGCCTTCATCTGCTCCCAGTTGGCGAGCTGCTGCGCTGAAAACAGCGACGTGTCCACGCAGTCCATCATGCTCACGAGCAGCTCCGCGTTGATGCCCGGCAGGGCGGTCGCGCCCTCGGCCGCTGCCGTGGCCGGGCCCGCGCCCACTTGGTTCTGCGCCATCGCGTCAATCTTTGTCCGCGTCTGGCGAGGTCTACAGGGCTCGACGTCGCTTCGCTGGAGTAGGAAGCAGTCACAGAGAGGAGCGGTCGACGTCCCTGGTAGAAGCGAGAGAGCGCGTTGGCGTGTAGCGCGGCAGGGGGGAGCACGCAGGCGCCGAGCGAGAGCCGTGGACAAGGTGGCGGGCGGAGTTTTTGGCCGCCTTGATGTTCTTGTTCTTCCGACGAAAGAGGAGGAGGCGGAGGGGGCAGGCTGCGCGCGAGGAAAATGGAGTGGGCCACGCGAATCGAACGGCGTGTCGCAGACGGAAAATCCGGCAGTTGACTTGGGTTGAGTATGTCATACGAACGCGGTGATGGGAAACGAAGTCCCGTAAATAACGTGTTCGTTACGGTTGGTTAAGTGAGTTCCTGCTCCATGCTGCAACGTGATACAGCTTGCCGCCACGCTCCTAGTTAGCGGTTTACCACACAATAGAATACCAGCAGCGCCAGTCCGCCATGTGCTGCATAACAATGCGGCGGCACCGCCAACCCTCTGCCGCTGTCGACCCCCCCCCCCCCTGCGCTTTCTCGATCGATTGAATGCCCGACGATCCTCCCTGTGGTCCATGGGAATGAGGTTGTGGCCGCGGCAGTCGGCTGGGCGATGGCTGCGCTTGTCTCACGGGCATGGGGCGCAATCCACTCGCGACCGGTATTATGCAAGGTATATACATACCTACAGAAGCCTTGAATGGCTTACAGACGCCTTACACGCGCGGCGAGTGGGGTGCTATAAACCTCCATGGTGGTGGATGCTGGACGACTGGAGCCGCCCATAGATAACGGTGGGTAGGACCTTCCGATATGCAGCGGATGGATACGCGTGCACGTGGGAAGTCCGATTGGAAGACCCCCCCCCCCCATCCTTCGGGATGCGGTTGGTGCTAATAACGTGTGCGTTTTTGTAGGTTCTGTGGGCTGTTGACGTCTCCACTGGAGTAGGGACGAGGTTGAAGATGACCGTGTTTGCGCTCATCTTTGGAGCCTTATGTGGCATGCCAAGCCAATCGTGGCGTGTTTCTATGCAAACGATCACCCTGCGCGCTGCATCAAAGGCTGCTTCAACAGCTTGGACGTGTTGCTTGTCATGAACCGTTGTCGGGTGTGATGCATCCTTTGGTGGTGGTGATCAGCGTTATCATATCGCAGACGTTCACCCACGCATTCAATTCCGTTGGCCGATGCAGGGCAGGAAAGTGCTATCAATAGACAGTCGTTTGGGGGAGTATTCTTTTGCTGCCGGGGGAATGGATGCTGCCAAAGCAGAGCACCGACCGATGCGATGTCTGCGTCGCAGTCTGAACAGGAAGGCTGCGGCGAACGAAGCATGGTATCCGCAATGGAGGCAGGCCCAAGACGACTGCGAGGTGCGTCGACTGTGAACAATGACGCGTATGAGGCACGTGCTGATGGCATTCCAGCAGCCAAGTTCGGACCATCACGCGGCGAACCAGAACAACAATTAACGACCGCCAACGACAACCTATTACCCGTTTGTGATGGACACCCACACGAATCGGTGGAGTCGTTGGTACCTCAAATCAGCATGGAGGACGTCCGTTCGGCTGGCTTTCGTGGGTTTAATGGCTTAGAAAGCTCCCTGGAGGATCCGGTGAGCCCTTCGCTGGCCAGTGTCTGCACACGACCTATCGCGTGGAGGCTCCTGCTGGGGGCACTGAGTGACGACGCCGCAGCGTGGGCAGCTGTGCTGCATCAACAACGTGCTCAATACAACGCTTGGAAGCGCGAGTGTATGGGTCCGCAAAACCCTTCCTCGCAAAGCAATTGCACTAGCGACGCTGCACTGTTGAGGGGCATTGAAAAGGTCAGGCAGGCACCACCGGCTTAAGCAGCGCAGCCCTCAAACCAATATCTAACTCCAGCTTGTGATGATCCTCGTCGTGTTACCGTAGGACATATGCCGCACACGGAGCGAGCTCGCCTTCTTCGCGGTGGGCAGTATGGCTCATCAATGGATGCGGCGTATTCTCTTCGTTCATGCCAAGCTGCACCCCGACGTCGGCTACATGCAAGGCATGAACGAGATCCTGGCGCCAATTCTGTTCGTATACGGCAACGACCCAGACGAAGCGTGGGCGCTAGAGACGGAGGCCGATGCGTTCTACTCGTTCCAGAGCATCATTGCGTCGATAAAGATCTTGTACGCACCCGCACCATCCGACCCGTCCAAGAGCGGCGCTGACCTGCAAATGTGTCGGCTAATGCTGCTCCTTCGTCAGCACGACCCCACCGTGTGGCAGCATCTGGTGGGTCGAACGATGTGGCGCGGAGGATTGTAAGTGTCTTGTCTTATGGTCGTTGTGCTGGAACAGAACTCGATCGGCGTTACGCCAGACCTGTTCAGCCTCCGCTGGTACATGACGCTCCTCGGCCGCGAGTTTCCCATGCCCACGACGCTGAGGATATGGGACACGCTGCTGTCTGATCCGAAGCGCTTCAGCCTTCTGCACTACGTCAACTGCGCATTGATCCGCTGCCGCCGCTCGTCGCTGCTGCGTCTCGGATTCGCTGGGGCGCTCAAGTGTCTGCAGTCCGCCCCTCCAAACGACATCGACGTGGATCAGCTCCTGAGCGACGCCAAGCTAATGCGCGCCCGTGACCGGTCCGTCGACCAGGCCAGGCTCTCTACCGAGAGCGCGGTGCCTGTGGAGGTCGACCGGAGTTGAGATGCATTGCAACAACAAGGGTCTTTTGGTCACTCGCACCGTTCCACTATAAATTTTGACAGTCCAAAGTGACGAGCACTCACCTCTGATACCCCTCAAATTTGTTTACCTGACAGAACAGGAAGCTTTGATCCGCGAGAGTCGATCGGCACCGCCGCCGCGCTCCTCTCCCGGCTGCTTCTGGCCGCTGCGTTGTGACGATGGCCGCCTCCGCGCCACACGTGCTGCTGTATTTTGACGTGAACAAGGTGCGTCCCCCGTGCGCCTGTTGCGGCCGCTTTTATCGTCTCACGAATCGTTCACGCAGACCATCATCATGCACGACCCCGTGCAGGGCAAGGACCTATCCAACATCCTCAACGACCTGCTGACGGAGCGCGCGTTTGGGACCGTGGACGTCTCGACCGACGGTGAGTCGCAGTGGCGCTGGAACGGCCAGGCGGCGCTGCAGCACCCGCCGGCGTCAGCGGCGGAGCACGAAGTCTCGTACGGCGCGTTCCTCCGAGCCAAGGTTGGTATTTTGTCACGCTGATACTCTATCTGTGACGTCCACTTGACATGCGCCCAATGATGTTGGCTTGCGTTTTCACTTGCTTGGTAGTACCCAACGTCGAGAGATCCAGCGACTGCCAAGCACCACAAGAAGATGCGCAAGGTTCTGCGCCAAGATTTCACGTCGACCGGCAACTCTGGCCATGGCTTAGCAGCTGAACACGCGCTGCTGCTGGAGAAGCTCCAGCTCCCCCAATTGACCACGGACGGGGAAGAGGACTTGGACAGCCTGAAGGAGCGCGCTGGGCTGGACGACTCGGGGTACTTCTTCATGGTCCCAGCATTCTTCCACCTCATTCGGACACTTCACGAGCGCAAGACCAGCTTCAACCTCATCTTCCGCACGTATGGCGACGACCTGCAACGCATCGCGCAGGAGTTCAACTGCTTCTGCGAGGGCAAGCACCCGTACTTCCCTGGCGTCGTCATAGACGGCTCGGACGGCACCATTGACCGCCGGATTCATCTGACTACCGAGCAGCCTAGTGGCGCTGACGGTCCCACTACCGCGCGGTTTGGCACGTTCTATCGCGCTGACGGGTACACGGCGCTGGTCATGGGCACGTTCGACCAGCCCAGCAAGGACGATGAACTGCACCAGGACGCTTCCTTTTACACGCAGCGCCACCCTCAAGCTCACGTCTTGGAGGGTATCCCAGTGATCCATCGCTTCTTGACCCGCGAGTGGCGTGACGCGCAGTCGACGCTTGCGATCCGGGACTTCTACCCGTTCTGGTTCCGCAACTGCGAGGACGCGACCACCGGGAAGCTGCTCACGATGGACGACCAGGAAAGCGATGTGCACGCTGTCTTCTTCGACGACAACATTCTTGCCCACAACGCGCATATCGTTGACGCGCGTAGTGCGCGTGACGGCTCGGCCGTTCCTTTCGAGCGCACCAAAGACGTCCACCTCATGCGAGTCGAGCCGCTGGACGTGATCAGGGACGAAAACTACTTCGTCCGCCGGTTTGATAAATCGCTTGCTCACCGCCAAGAGCTGACGTCGACGTGAGTGCTGCTCGCTATTGGGTAAAAGGATGAACATAACGTCTAGACTCAATACATAAACAGAAAGTAATTGCATGCATTCCCATGTGGACCAGACACAGCCCAGCGCGCATAACGCGCTTACCTGGTGCAAAGCACAATTCACGATCGCCGCGAGCGATGACGAGTCGGACTTCTGCTCCTGCTGCGGCTGCGCTTCCTGTCGGATCGATCCTTGTCGCGATTATCGCGATCATGCCGATTATCGCGATCATGTCGCTTCGAATCGCGGTCACTGCTGCGGTCGCGGCGACGGCGCTCCACACTTGAGCTGCACCTTTTGCTGTCGCGACGGCGACTTCGACTGCGACTACTCCGACTCTGGTGCCGGTCGCTACGTTCGTCTTCGTCGCGCCTCGACCGTTTCTTCCGGTCCGGCGAGCGGCTTCTTCGCTGGCAGAAACGCGACTCGGCATCGGCACGCTTGGACTGTCTACGCTTCCCGTCATCTTCATCCACGAGATCAAAGTCATCCCCACCGCCTCGAGACCCAAACCCGTGACTCTGTTTCAGACGCAGGTTCCCACCGACGTCGCGATTGCCAAACAATCGACTGTTCCCGCTTTTACCGCCGCGCTTCTTTTCGTTCGCGTACGGATCGCCATCGCTCTTGCTGTGTTTCTCCCACGGCCTCCGCGAAAACTTGTTCCACAGTTTCGATACGGACTGGCTGAAGTCCACCTTGATCCGTCGGTCGTCGAGCAGTACGTTGTTCATCTTGAAGTAGGCTTCCTCACAATGGCGCTTGTCTTGGAACTCGACGAACGCGAAGCACAGCGAGTCGCCCGTCTTGTAGTCACGGATCACCTCTGCTTTGCATGGGCCGAACCGGCAAAACGCCATATCGAGGTCGCTGCTCTCCGTCACCGGGTTGAGTTTGCACACAAAGAGCACCTCCTCCGGAGGCTTCACGTCTGCGTCAGGAATGTCACCGATCATTTCCAGGACCACCGCTCTCGATTTGGCTTCCTTTTCGCGCAGCGACTGTTCAATCTCCTGCTCGGTGCGTTCATCATCCTCGTCCAGCTTCTCGTCTGCGGCGAGGCGAGCCTCCACCTGTTCCTCGTCGGGTCGCTCACGCTTTGGCGACTCGGAAGGGACGTTGAGCCCCTCCGGATCTGGGAACGGGTCCTCGAGAACGTACGTGTGCTTGATACGCACGTCCTGGTACGGGCGGTAGTCCTTGTCGACGAACAGCTCGTTGATCTTGTCAAGCACGTCCATGCCCTCTGCAATCTCGCCGAAGATCGTGTGCTTGCCGTCCAGGTACTCGAGGTCGTCGCCGCGCGTGGTGATGTAGAACTGCGACGCGTTCAGGTTCGGCCCCGCCGAGGCCATGCCCACGACCCCCTTCTTGCTGTGCGTCAGGTGCGGTCGCAGCTCGTCCTCGAAGAAGCGCGCCTGCTCGCCGTAGAGCAGCCCGTACACGGACGTGCCGCCCTTGCCGGTGGCCGTCGGGTCGCCCGCCTGCACCATGAAGTTCTCCTGCACGTTGAAGAACAGGCTGCCGTTGTAATACTTGGTCTTGCACAGCTTGAGGAAGTTCTTGCTCGTCAGCGGGCACTCGTCCACGTACAGGTCCACCACCAGCTCGCCCAGCGTCGTCTCCACCAGCACCGACATGCTCCCCACTTGCTCGGTCGCCGCCTTTTTTCGATTGTGCCAACACCCAAGCGATCCAACTGGCTTAAAATGCGCATGAACCAAGTTATGGTTGGCTGATATTCAGGAAAATCACTTTGATTGCTGGATATTCACTGGGTTTCCCTTTGCACGAAGAGTGATGGTCATCACGAGAAAGTGCAAGGTCTCACTATTACCAATTGTGTGGGGGAAGATGGCGGACGTGAACGCGTTCGCGGCGCCTCCGCCGCTGGTGGCGACGCGCAAGAAGCGCGGAGATGAAGACGCTGCTAGTATTGCTCGAGCGCAGGGTGTGGACGGGTACCACGCGTTTTTTACGGCATCTGAGTACGCGCGGTATTCGCAATTCGGCGGCGAGCCCGAGACGCGGCAGTATCAGCAGGAGCAGCGCTTCCGCCAGACGCTGTTGTCGTCGGGCGCCGAGGTGGCTGTGCTCGACAACAAGAAGACGAAGAAGTCTGATCGTAGGAGCGAACTAAAGGCCAAGCACATCATGGTTCTTCTGGAAGAACTCATGCTTCAGCACTTTCCCGACGCCACCGAACAAGTGGCGCTCGCTATGAACGGACGCCGCCGCCTGTCGGCGCTCTCGATCGAGCAGCATGAGGCCTACTTGGCGCTGGTTCGCAAGCGAACGGAAGCACACAGCGTGAGCGCCTAGCTCCATGCACTTCCAAGCGTTTTCGGTGCGCATTGGCTAATGCATTCGCCTATCTTTCGTGACAGCGCGGACTACCTGAGATCTTCGCGTTGTCTGCGGATGAAGCCACGCAACTGCGCTCGCTGGAAGGACAAGTACGCGGCGAGCAGGTGTGTGATGTCTTCAATGTATGCCGTGTTTGCTGCTCTGCGAACTCGAGTAGCTAACGATTTGCTGCTGTGCTGTCTCTCGGAGTAGACTAACTTCTTTAAAGACTTCAGGAGAGTCACGGCCCCTGTGAGAGCGCGGGACCAGTCATTCGTCCCCCCGTTCGCGAATCGATGGGTAATTGACTGTCTTGATGAAAGATATCAATGGCTCTCGCATATTGCTCAACAGCTCCGTTCCCTTTCTGCAGTTTGAGGAAACCAATCTTCGCAACTCGAACGAAGCGCGGCGGCTGTACACACAGTTCTTTGAGCCAGCGCTTTCGATTTCAATTGACCCCAGCAACCAACCCGAAGGCACCCAAGCTAGTGGGGGCGACCCGATCGTGAAGCACGTGAAAGAAGTGTTTCGAATTGGCACGGCCTCAATGATCGACGCTGGGCAACTTGTACCGGGGATGCAGATAGGAGAGCTGAGCGACGAGACAACCTCTGCGCAAGGCGACTTACTGTGGATGCAAAAAGAGGCTATTTCAGCTGATCCACACGCGGAAGGGTTGATGCTCAAGTACGACTGCGACGTCGCGATCTCATCGTCGACTTTGCTGGAGCTGTTCGATGTCGCAACAACAAGCACTGTGTCGGAAACGGTGAGAACTCATTGTCTACGCTTCCAAAAATCTCCTCAGCGTTAAACGTGACTACTTACTCTTGTCGTTGTCACGCTGAATATGCTACTAGGTTCATAGCTGGGTTATTCCGGTCAAGAGCAGAGTTGTCGTTAGCAGTGACGGATCGCCGAAAAAGCTGGTCTCACTGGATAGAGCGCTTCGCAGCCCCAATGTTTTCACGCGAGAGAAGATTGCCTTGGCTGGCCGCACCGTGGTGTTGGATCAACTGAAGGTAAATGGTATTTGTGTGGTGTAGATAATGAGGGCTATACGATGCTTACTCACTTGGGTACTCGTTTCCAGTCGAAATCAGGGGCATTAGCACACCAAGCTACAGGCCAAACAGTGTACCATGTTTGGCAGATTGGGGGCAAACGCGTGCTGGTTCGGACCACTATTCACGGATACCTCGTGGAGCACGAGAACCCTGACGCCGCTTCCGGACGCAAAGAAGTTGGTGTCTCGCCCGCCGACCCCTCATGTAATGCCAAAGTACGAAGCACGCTGCATTTTTTGTGATGCCCCATTCATCTCACGCATATCTACCCCCAATGTGTTCCCTCTACTATAGCGCTCGCTCGCAATGAGCTTGTTTGTCAAGCCCGATTACCGCGACCTGAGGCTGAAAGAGCAGCTGACAACGAGCGAGCGGTGCAAGTTCTGGCTTCATTCGTGGCTCCGTGGCAGCTCTCGCGTTGTTGTTGCCCGTCTCGACCCCAAGACAAGTCTGATCGACGAGTGGGAGACCCACTCGCTCATGACTCTTGTCTACGGCCGAAGTGGTGAAGACGAAGCTCAGCATGCGGACTTTTTCGAGTACGTCTGCACGCTTGCACTAACTGAATACGATAAGTTGGTTGCTAACATTCGGTCAAATGTTTTCGATGTTTCCAGCCCAATGACGAAGTTTGACGTGTTGGCACGTTTGGTCATGTGCCTATGCGATTTGTCCAGCGGAAACTACCTCGTTCGACCTTCGCTTCACGACAAGCGAGACCGTCGATTGGAGATCTTGTCGTCGGTCAGCAGCAGCCAGACCGACACCACCGCTAGCGATAGCGGTGGTAGCAAGGACCGGGTTGACCTCTACCGGTATCTCGAGAAAACCAACATAGACGGAGTTGAAATGGCATCCATAGTCGAGACGGTGCTGCCGGAGTGGTATCGTCATGATCGCATCCCGTATACCTTCCGTACGGGAACGTATTGCCAAGAGTTCTTCCGAGACGGAGCGTGCTCCCTGTTGAGCAACGGCCAATACTGCGAAGGACGCCACATTCGATTAGAGGCGTCAAAATCAGCGGCATCCAAGTGGTGCTTTGAAGACATCACGGTGGTTTTGCGACGTGGAAAGCACGTTGAGAACCGCAAACGCCCCGCAGGACGCCCAGTCAAGCTCAAGCCATCGTTCCCGTTCTGCGCCGAAGGAAAGATTGCTTCAGCCACAGTCATCGCAAATCCACATGCTCCCGCCAAGTGTCGAAAGGGAGGATGCCAGCTCCGTCACTTCACGGCTCACGAGATCGCCGAGCGGGTTGCAGATGCAGCGGAACGGGCAGAACGTGACAAACGACGCGAGTGGAGGAAAGAGTTGAAGACCCAAGTGGGTTAAGAGAGAGACTAGAACAGCGAAGGAGCGCCTGGCAATTTGACGACGACGCGTGCAACGGAAAGCCGTCTTTGATGGACATGTGTCTACGCCATTGTCTGTTTCGTTGAGTCTAATGTCACGTTCCTTGCTTAGATTTGAACACATAATCAGCAAAGAGCAAAAGGTATCGATTGAAAACTGTATTGGTGTCATAAAGTATTTGAGGTAAATAACTAACCTATCGAGCGTCGTCTCTAGTTGCCTGCGTCTGTGATGGTCATAGCGCGGTGAGACCGCGCCCCACAGCTCTGGGCTCCAGTCACTCGTTCCGGTCTTTAACAACCTTGATCCCGCGTCTGGCCCGATAACCGAGCCTTGGTGACCGGTGATCGACGCGCGGCGACGCTATCTACTGGACGATCCCCATCGCAACCAGTTCGGTATGTTCTGCACTCTGGTCTCTGATGGCGCGGCGAAGACTTGGTTGACGAAGTCGCGTGCCCTTCGATGCACTTGTGGCACGTAGCACGACGTCTATTTCTCGGTTAGTTGCCGGTAGCCTTTCCACCAGTTGGGCGCGGCGAACGAGCCGCCGCTTTCCGTCTCCATGACTTTCAGAACGACTTTGGTCGGTCCGTCCTCCCAGATCTGGTTTGCTGCGGTGAGGCGGTCGCGAGCGGTCTCCCACTTCCCGGCAAAGTAGGCTCCAATGCCTTCGTTGAAGCTGTCATAGAAGGCGGTCGGGATCCCTTCCTGCAGCGTCCGATAGATGGGGTCCTGATCGAACTGGACGGCCTTCTGCTTTCCCTCAGGGCTGATGATTGGGCACACGCCATTGGTGGGATAGTTGCCGATGTCGAACGTCCAGAGGTCCATGGGGATCTCGCTGCCTTTGACGGCGACGCGGTCAATCTTCCGGCAGAAGCGCCGCGCCTCGATGGACAGCTCTTCAACGAACCATTCCGAGAGAAGCATGGGCACGTCGAACTGACCGGTCGCTGCCTCCAGGCGCGCTGCCATGTTGACATTCGGCGACAAGTACGACGCATCGATCTTGAATCGCGAGCCGATAGCACCTTCAATTGCCCAGCCGATGTGAAGCCCGAAGCCCATGTGTACCTCAAAGTCCTCGAAGGCCGCGACCAGTTTCTTGTTGGTGCAGAACTTGTGCAGCGTACCATGGTGGTTGGCGTTGTGGATGTCGACACGCATTTTAAGCACGGCAGTCAGCGCGCTGTCAACCAGCTCCGTCGGTGGGATCCGCCGAACAACCGATCCAGCGCCGGTGCTCTTGATGTAGATGCCCTCACGTCGCTTGGCTTTCTCGGCGAGGTCCATGCGCGGCTTGTCCGCTGGATCGCGGGGGTCGCGCATGCCTGGGAGTGCTCCGTCGCACATCTTCCAGGCGAGCAGGAATGCCGCGCCAATATTCTTGTTGGCTGCGCCGTGGAAGATCTTGGCGTCGCTGTGCACGATCTCGGCAATCGTGTTGATATACATGATGATGTCTTCCTCCAACAAGCTGCACGTCTCAGTGAAGTGCTCGATGATGCCGAAGCCGAAGATGGACGTGATCTTCTTACCGGGGATCATTACGTCGAGGTCACCAGCGCCGCCCATGTTCTTGGCAATGATCTCGGTACCCGCAGCGCCGAAGCCCACTTGAAGTAGCCGCCCGATCTTGCCAAGCGTGTCCTCGAGCATCTTCGTCTCGTAGTCGTCGCTGCCTTGCGCGTCGCGCTCGTAGATCTCCCTCTTGGTCTCGGTGGCGCCCAGCGGGTTCTGTGCGAGTTGCGTCACAAGACGCATCATGCGCTCGATTGGCCCGATGACCATGGTTTCAGCGTCCTTGGTCAGCACGAAGATGGATACGGCGAAGCAGAACATCACCAGCACCGTCTTGCCGATGTTGAGGTTGGCTGCGGAGCGCGTCGTGGCGGAGATGTCGAATGTGATGTGCGAGTGGCACGCACTAGTGGAGGAGTCAGTCGCACAGTCAACGCAGACGTTGCTGACGTAGCACCCCAGGTTCTCTACCGTCGTGATCTCCGTCGTTCGGTACTTGTCGGTTGGGTTGGAGTTCAAGTACTCCTCGGCGGACCAACCAGTCTTGGGGTTCTCTTTCAGATTATATGCCGAGCCAGCGAGCCAGTCGCCGTCGCTGTTGAGCGATTGGAACTTGACCTCGCGTAGCCACTCCTCCACGACCGAGTTGTCAATTTTGGCCAGCTCCATGCGTATGATGTATCCGTTCGAGTCGCGCACGTACTCCTCGACCAGCTTGCGGAAGTCAGTCATGGACACCCCTCCCGTCTCATTGTAGTCTTGCGTATACCGGTGCAGTCGCTCAAGCTGCGAGACCTGGAAATCATCCTGTGACGAGTCAACCGTGCCGTCGATGATGGGGGAGATGATAATGATAAGCAGCACAAGCACGATCAGCCGCCGCGTGGTCTTCTCCGTCAGCACCTTGCCGATCTTGGACGGCTCAGAGATCTCGACGATCTTGGCCTCGGGGTTCTTGTTCTTCTTGAGCACGCGCAAGATGCGCAGCATGCGGAACAAGCGCACAAGACGCACGATCCGACCGGCTTTGGATCCCACACGCGAGGCGCGACCAGCCTTGAGTGCCGCTGCACTTGAGCTCGAAGACGACGTACCGACGACGTGCTTCCAGATCCAGTCGACGTCGGGGATGACTGACAGAGTCGAGATGACGTCCAAGTAAAAAGTGAAGCCCTTGCCGCGGTTGAAGTACCTCGGGCGGCTGTACGTGCTGAGGCCGAACTCGATCGCGAAGATGATGAAGAGCGAGAAGAGCGTGTTGTAGATAGCCATGTCGGCGCTCTTGGGCATGAAGCTCACGCGGAAGTCGTCGCCGAAGAGCGCGAATATGGTGCACAGCGTGAGGAAGGTGCTCACATACTTGTTCTCGAGGAAGGCGAGCACGTTTTCCTTGCGCGTCTTGGGAGGCGCGACCACGAGGTTCTCCGGCGCGACCTTGTTGAGGTTCTTCGTGCTTTGCAAGTTGGTGAGAGTCATCGCGGGCTTGAGGACAGGCGGTGCCGGTGCCCCTGGACCGTTGGCATTCGTTCCACTAGGCACTGCGACACTGCCTCCCCCGCCGCCACCCTCATCGCCAGTGGCAGGCGCGGGGGCCTTGGCGTTCCCCATGTAAGTGCTTGCAGCGCTGGATGAGCTTAAAGGCATCTCGGCGAGCGGCTCGGCCTTGGTGGAGCGGTCGTCCACTTCGTTGGTGACCGCGACGAATTGCTCTCGATGGTAGCGCCTGTTCCAGATACGGCGCGCCACTTTTGCTCGCGAATTGAGAAGGCCACGCGCTTGTGTCTTGCTGACGGCGTCGATGTGCTGCTACAGTCAGTCTAGGGGAGACCAAGATGTAGGAAGAAGCCCGCCGCAATGCCTGCGACGTTCGGAGCCGCCGCTGTTCATACACCGCTGCCCGCGAATTGGTGCACACTCCAAGTTTCGATGCACGGGCTGGAAGCCAGAGGTCGACTGCGTTTGTTGATCAACGCTTGTAGCAGACTTCCCACCCCCGCTTCCAGAGAGTGCTGCAGCCGAGGGAGAAAGCGCGATAACAACCGACCCGCGCAAAAAGCGGCAGCAGGAGCCTCAATGCGCCGACAGCCGGGCAGGCGAGCGAGAAAATAGACGCGAAACGCCCCGGTCCCTTGCCTGTCTGGCGCTGGATCGGCGTGCTGGGCGGGTTATTTCCAGACACTGCTGGTCGACGACGGCGCCGAAGCACAGGCAGCCTCGCGGTGTTTAAGCTAGGAGTGCGATGCATGGTGCTCACCTGTGGATATTGCTACTAACTTGCAGAGCAACAGTGAGGCGGCAGTACCTCTATTTATGGAACTCTCGAGACAAGCGTTGTTGCCTTTCACAGCGAGCGCTATCCTGATACTTGGTTCAAGGTACCCAAATGGTGCCTACCACCTGCCCAGATCCTCACCAACCACTTGACCGAGAAGCAACAAGTCGCGGGGGCGTATCAGGATGTACTTCGAAGTAGTTGGGCCACGCCGTTCGCTTCTTCGGAGCTTCTCGTGTATCTATCGCGATATATGACAGAACCAATCCAGCAGCCCTATGCATATTCACCCACCCTCCCTCTTCTCGCTCTCGTCTCGTTGCCTTCGTCCCTTCCCTCGGACTGTGGTCAACTCTGGTCGCTTGAAGCCTGTCTTGAAGCTGTCCTTGTCACCTCTGATGGTCTGCGCATTCCTTGTTTACTGTAACTTGAGCTTGATGAAGGTGAACAGGTAGCGCCAGAACTCCTTCGCGGCCACCTTGTCCAGATGCCGCTTGTCGGGGTGGATCTACACCCCCGCCACCACAGCATCGCATAAGTATATGATTCGTTACGACCGCACGCGTTGATCAACAAACGCACCATGAGCAGCTTGACGTCCCACTGCTTGATCTCGTCGCTGAGCTGCGAGCCCTGGTTGTAGATGTGCACGCCGCACACTGTTCATAGAAGAATACGCGACCAAAAGACAATGTCAGCGTTGATTAGCTACATCATCACCCTTCCCAACGAGTCTCCGCACCCTTCTTGAACACTTCAAGCGGAAACTTCCACTTCCAGCCCTTGAACTGCCAGCTCTGGCCCGACACGATCACACCAACGACGCTCCGCCTGTCAAAGTCGTCGATAATCGAATCAATATCGTCACAAGACGGACAACCGAAGTCGCCATGACCAACATCACGCACCAGTCCTTGTCGCGGAAGCGCGCGACGGTATCGACGACCTTGAACGTGTACGTGTGGCCGTCCTCCTCGTGCGTGATCATGATCGACTGCGCCTTGCGGCAGCCCTCTGACTTCTTCTGCATATTAGAAATGTACCTGCGAGGAAGAGAAGCAGCGTATTTAGCACTCACAAACTCGCCCACAATTCGAGCACGAAAACCGGATCAACTGTGAAAGCGCGCGTACACGCCGTCCTCGAGGAAGTCGCGCGCATTGAGCATGGTGAATAAGTCCGAGAAGCCAGCGGGCACGACGATGATAGGCGTGCCTGACATGACAAGTTTAACATAGCGAGGACAGAAGCGAGTTAGCTTCTTCAGCAACGTTATAAGAGTGAAACTGGCCAGTCTGGGTGTACGCACCGAGCATCTTGTCCTTCATAAGGCGGTGGAGCGGCAGCTGCTCCTTGCGGGCCGTGACGGGCACGAGCGCCGACGACTTAGCCGCCTTCTCAATGCGCTCCTTGGTCTCGGCGTTGACGAGCTCAACCGTCTTGAGCACGTTCTCAAACGTCTTGGTGCTCGCGTCCAGCATCGTCGTGCGGTTGCGGTACACGTGCTCCTTGGCCAGCACGCGCTTGATGGCGCTGTCGCCGGCGCTGTCCGCCGCGCCCACCGACTTGCCAGTCGATTCCCTACGTCAGGAACCACAAGAGACAGAGTAAGAGAGCTGACACAACGGGTATCGTATGGTGACATGGCTCACCTCCTGTGGCTGTTCTCCTTGTCGCGGCTCTCATGAGCCAGCTTGCGCTTCTTGGCCGCGTGGTCGTCGTCGTTGCCAGCCGACGCCTTGCTCTTGGCGCCCGAAGTAGAAGTGGACGCGCCCGACACAGCCGACGAGGAGGAAGACGCAGCAGCGCTCGGCTTGCCCGTGACGCCGGCGATCTGCGCCGAGGTCTCGATGTCGCCCTTGAGGTACGCGATGAGCTCTTTCTTGTCGACCGTCGAGACCATGGTGGCCTTCTCGGCGCGGCACTTCATGACATAGTCGCTGAAGGTGAGCGCCGCGTACTTGTAACACGTGTAGACGGCCAGCAGGTCGTAGCGCTTGTCCGAGTTCTTGGAGTGGTAGGCCGTCGGCGCGTGCTTGGGGAAGCGGCGCAGCTCCTGCCCGCCCACGTCCTGCAGCACCAGTTCGTCCCCGTCCACCGCCACCTCCTTGCCCTTGATCAAGTGCTCGCGCAGCTCCGCGAGCGCCGCGAGCGCCGCCGCCGCATCGTCCGCCGCCATCCTCCGCCGGTTGGTTTCTCGCTACTATGGGCTTTGGGCTTTTGGGTCGCCCGCGGGAACCGAAGGCGCGATCGCCATCGGTAAAGTTGCGCAACATTATCATATGAGGAGCTACAGATGCATTTACCACCAATCATGAGCTTGTAATTACATTTTGTGGCATGTTTTCAGCCAATGGAGTGAGCGTTACAGGCGGATACGTGGGCTGCGGCTGGAGTCAGACGGCGAAATGAGCGTCGACGTGACCGAGCGCTTCCGGGCGCTGGCGCCGCTGGACGACGCGGTCTTGCGCGTCGTCCGGTCACCTCGCCACGCGGAGCGGCCGCAGGAAGTGATCGCGTTCGATCTGGAGGCGCTGGAGCTGGTGAGCGCGCGGTATTAGAGCGTGAAGATCGCTCTGAGTGTAAACTGACATTGGTGTGATGATGCAGCTGCACAGTCTGATGGAGATGGAGGCCATGTTGCGCGAGATTCGACCGCAGTACCTGCGTCCGAAGCTGTTCATCCGCGCCAAGGACGCCGTCATGAGCGAGAAGGACAAGGACGAGTTCGACGCCGTGCGTGGGCCTTCCGAGCCGCCTGCAATTGATCGCAGTGTATGAAGGAATCCGTTCACTAACGTGCTGTGTGCGTGGACTTCGTGCGGTGATCAGGACGTGGTGGAGCTCGTGAGGGACTGCAGCGCGAAAATTGATGCGCTAAAGGATGCGACAGACGCCGCGCGTGAGTGAAAAGCACTTCGCTCGTGGATGGCTTGAACGTCGCGGGTACCAACTCGCCCTCTCGTGTGGATATGTGTAGGCTCTTCGTCAACGCGCATTGAACATCAGCGAGAAGTCGTGACGTACTTGCTCGAGGTATGCACCAAGGGAGCGCTTGCGATGGTTGTCACACAGTATTCGGGTCGTTCAGACATAACCTCGTGAAACCATCTCTTCAGCGCTTGAAGGGCGCCGTGAATGAGACGAAGCGGATGCAGCGGCAGCGATACGACCAGCCGTTCCTCCTGTCCTCTCGGTAAGTTCGTTAGGCTGATGGTTGTGCTGCAATTAATGACTGTGAGTACGTTGCTTCAACCCGCTCACCGGTGATCGTTGTTTCGGCGCCTTCAGTCTTTTGCCAGAGAGCGAGCGTGAAAGCCTCGAGGAGATTGAGGAGAAGATCAAGAAGACAGCGGCGTTGGCGTCTAAACGGGAGAAGAAGCCTGTACCTGCTGCTGAGATGATCCCAGCCTCGTCACAGTCGGCGCCGTCATTCGCGACCTTGCCTCGCACGACTTCACCTGCCTCGCCCACACCACTGTCAAGTGTCCCTCGATCAGTGAAAGCGGTGCCTCCGCCACCTCAAGTCTCTGCTGCAAGAAAGACCCCATTAAGTACTCCGGTAAGTGTCATAGCTATGTTTTCTCGGTTACTCGATTGGGAAGAAGCCTAATAGTCATGGGTTCATGGATGTGCGTATCCATTGCAGCCCTTTGTGCTTGCATCGCAAAGCGAGGAGCTCTATTTCACGGAGGATGAAGACCGTCGTCTCAAGCTCGAGAATGTGATGTTGCAGCGCCACTTCCAGCACAACCTCGAAGATGCCAAGTACGAAAATGCAATCATCTCTCTGGAATGTGCGTACGTATATCCTGACAGACACTCTCGTTGCGTTGTTGTGCAGGAAAATGGAGAGCAAGATGGCGGCCATCTCGAACCTCATGGCGCAATTTGCGGACAAGATCATGGAGCAGCAGACGGACATTGAGCTGATCCATCAGCATGCCCAGGAAACCAAGACCAACGTTACGCAGGTGCGTGGTCTCGCAAATCTGTCCTTGCAGTTGTCATGCCAGCGAGTGGTAGAGGTAAGACCCATATCTCATCCTGATGATGTTTTACTGCTGCAATCGTCAGAGCAACCGCATTCTGGAACAAACGGAGAAGATCGGGCGCGGCTATGGCTTCATGATCTTCTGCATCTACCTCGGTTTCTCCGTGCTGCTGCACCTGCTTCACTACTTCCATGATTAAGTGTGTCGGCAAAAATTACAACCGCGTGCTCTCTTTGGTTGGCACGTGGTACTCGTTTATTTGGAGTATCGCCAAATCGTGAGTCGCTCTCGAATGACCACTACAGAGCGTCGACAGCCTCCTTGCTGAGCCCTTCGTAGCATGTGAGGCCATCCGAATTCAGCAGATCGTCGCGCGCGCCCTTGTCCATCAGGTACTCCATCAGGTCGTGGAAGCCGTACTCGTGGCAGTAGTGCAGCACAGATTGTCCGTTCAGCTGCACGAACACACGAACCATTCCATGACTTGTAACGTCAGCATCATGTCGAATCGGAGGTTGCAAGCGACAGGTAACACCTACGTTTTGCGTGTTGATGTCGGCCCCGCGGCGCAAACACAGCTTGGCGATGCGCTTGTTGTTGTTCTGGCAGGCGACGGACAGCAGCGTGTTGCCTGTCGCGTCCATGGCGTCGATGTTGAGCGTCCAGTCCGGGCTGTTGAGCATCTGCAAAATGGATCGCAACACGATATTAATCAGGTCAACTACAGGCGCATACGCTGTGCCAACAAAAGAAGCGGGAACGACTCCTTACCACTTCCACTTCGTCGTATTTGCCGTGACGACACAGGCTCATGATGGCCTCGAGCTGTTGGCTCTCCCGAACGGCCTGGTTGACATTTTCTCGCTTTTCCACTGTGATCTGAGTCGCTGGTAGCGCTTTCAACACCCCTGGTGCTGCGGTACTGTCAGCGTTGGCAGCTTGCTGCAGCAGCTCGGGCCGACGCATCAGGTTGTCAATGAATTCTGAGCCAAAGACTGCGCGGCTAGCTGACCACGGGGAATATCCGACTGTGAGCCACTCCTCTAGCGCTGCTCGCGGCCGCACGATACCCACGCTACGCGGTTGATTCTGTTATCAAAGCACGATGTGGTGCGATGAGTACATACGAGCGCATCACAAGGAAATGGGTATGCTTTCAGTATCTTGGACAGAACTTACCATGTTCTTGACGATAGGAAGGTAGTTCGCTTGCATCTTACAGGTCTTGGTACTTGAAACTGCAGCGACGAAGTCCTTGGGGAGGCACGCGACGCGCTGGTGAAGGGAACCACCAAACCCATCGACGGCGGTCTGGCTTTCGCCCGACGAATCAACTGACTTGCGCACCCACGTCGTACCTTCACCAGGAGGTGGATGTGTGTTGTATCCTGGTATTTTCTCGCCATAGCCGGGCGGTGGCTTTGACGGAGATGATGCGGGTGGAGCCTTGCCCGCCAGCTCGAGTTCATCCGGAGAAGGAGAAATATCCACCGATGTCGCGGTTGACATCGTGCTTCGAGCTGTGAAGGAGCTGTCGACAGAGCTCACATCCGACCGCGATGTCACAGTGCCATCGCTGCTGGCGTCGTCGTTGCCTTCATCAGATCGAGATGTTGGCAGCTGTTGGACCAGGGTAGCTGTAGTTGATGGTTGTTGCGGCTGCTGCTGCTGCTGTTGTACTCGCAGGCCAAGTCCCATACCCAGTCCAATCCCGAATTGGAGCATGTCGACGCTACCCGGCGCTCCCGTAGCGGCCCCGAGGGATGGGAGCGCTGAGCCAAGCGCTTGCGTGATGCTTTCTATCAGTTGCTTGGTATTCCCGTCGACAGCAGGATTGCTGGATTCTCTGGCAAACTGAACTTGTTGCTGTTGCTGCTGCTTCTTTATTGGCGAGAGAGAGCGCTTTGGGTTGTTGTTGTCAGAGATTGAGTCAGAAAAACGCACACCAGCGTTTATTGTCTCTGACGCTGCCTCTTGCTGCTGCTTCGGCTGGAATGACAGACTGGGTACTTGGATCCGGGGAAGATCTTTGCGCTGTGACGCAGTGCTCCTTTGCTCATTCTGGTGAGATCGCGGCGAGAGCTCTACCATGATGTCGTGCTTTTTAGCACTTGCAGCAACCAATCGCCGCCGCCGTTCAACCTCTTCAGGGGCTTCCATGCCCTTGGTGATGAATTTTCGAACGCTTTGCGTCGAATAACGCGATTCCTCGGCCCCGACACCCAGTGTCGCACGCTCTCCAACACCGTCGACCACGACTCCGTCCACATCTCCGTCCTTGCCGCGATATTTTTCAGCCGGCAGCATTGGACGCAACCAAAACGTCTCGCCCGATCGCTTGTCGTACCAGTAAGCAACGCCATCCTCTGTCACGAACTCGTCGTATGGGTTGTCCATTTGGAAGTACGCCCAACTTCGATACACAACGCTCGTGCACAGCCCGAGAGCCCCATCCGGGTCCGAGTTCTTCATGAAATCTCCTGGCTGCTGCGCTCCGAGGGCCGTGAACACTTGTGGCTGGTTGCGGCTGGACTGACCAATCCAAAGCAAATGGATGAACTCAATCGGCGTATTCTCTCTGGTTGTCGGGATGCAGAATGGGTAGTGTCGGTCTGCGTGAGTGGTCATCGTCGGGTTCATTGAGACCGCGTTCAGGGACAAAATATCGCTAGAAGGTGCAACTTGCACACTTGCGATGCCGTCTTCACAAACTGGCCGCGCATCAACAAGCCAAAATGTGCGAAAGCCCATCGCCAGCTCTTCCCCTGTCTGCTCTACGCGGTTCACCGGAAATCGTCGTGATGTGTACAGTGCATCGTATTCTGTCTCGCATGGAGACACGCGCGTTGCTATCACAACGCATGGGGGGCGCCGCACGTTGAGCGCATGTTCCAATGCACGAAACACGAATGCCTGTGCGTCCTGTGCGAGGACAAGACAAGCGAACTCCGCATCGTGGTCTTTCGAGAGCGCTGGAGATATGGCACGGCGTTCGAACACGACAAAGTTTCCGAATTGTGCTGGGACGTACGTGGTGACGAGCATGTGGATCAGCAGCTCCGCTGATAAACCACCGACGGCGAGGTTTCCTCGAGTTGACTTGCGCCCGAAAGTCGCAAACATCACCGTCACTGGCCGAACAACCTTGGTGCGGCGTGCACGCGTGACATCTGCTGGTGGGCTGCACGCTGCGATTTGGAGCGCAGCTTTATCGAGGGCTGCTTTCGACACGCGCGCTGCAAGTCGTTCAAACCAGCTCACAATATGACCGCAGTCAATGAAAACGTTGGGTACAGGCAGCGGCACATCCTCGAGGAAACAAGGCGTTGGCATGGGGACGCACCGCCGAGGCGGGAGCTCGTATTCGCGCGGCCGATACAGTGCCACGGGCTTCGTACAGTCTGTCTTGAGGACCCAGTTGCGAAGCTGCGGGTGGTCTGGATCGATGGTGATGCCATCCAGAACGGGCGCCATCGAGTGATCGCTCTTGTAGGTTTTCGCCGTCACCGGCGCCTTCGGATGGAATTCGCGGACCGAATCCGAGTACTTGGTACACCAACGGTTGTTTTGTAGCGTGTTCTTGAGCTTCATAAGGGCTGGAGTCGAAGAGTCAGCTTTGGGAACTTGACCTGCGCGCAGCTGCTCAATAAAAGAGCGGAACCACGCGCGTGTATGCAGTTTTCTCCGCATCGTCTTGTTCCATGCGCTCGCGAGCTGCTCGACGGTGCGGTATATCGGGTGGCGGCACTCGACGACCGTGACGTACGTTTTCCGCTGTCGGTCGTATCGTAGTGACGCGTTCTGCTTCATGAAGATATCCTGGATCTCCTCCGCGCGGTACTTGCGCCTTAACTGGTCGAGCTCCCAGTTCGCACACATGAGCGCGCTTGCACTAGCTTTCACCTTGCGCGTCGCCATGCGTGGATCAGTGTGTAGCTCGCAGAACGTGCCACTACTTGAGCTCCAACAGTTGAAGCACACAGCCTTGCCTTTCCGAGAAGGGGAGTGCCTGCCGTCTCCTTCTTCTTGTTGATGTTGAATTGCGCTGTCGTCTTCAACTGACCTGACTGCGGTGTCAGGATTTGATCTTATCGGGGCTGATACCCGCACTTCATCACCCACGAACCCTGGATCAGCCAAGTCGCGAATCCTCGGAGGGTTTGCGAGCGGATTTTTGTTTGCGACTGCGCCACTGGTCTTCGTTTTCACCTTGGACGTACTCTTCGGTCTCATCGAACCACCAGAGTTGGAATCTGCTAGCACAGCCACGAGAAATGGCGTGTCGCGCTTGCCCAAGACAATTTCGCGCTTCCCCGTACTCTGATTGCCGTGCGCACGCTCTCTCGCTGGTGGCACCGATTGATCGCTATCCCCCACTCCAGACCCTCGAGCTCCTCGCATTGGCTTCTTCCGTAACACAACGTTGGAAGCAAGCAGAGACGAAATCGAATCGAACTTCGAGACCTGAAGCGCCTGTCGGATCGTATCGCGCAGCTTGCTGTTACGTGTGCCATCGGCGCGGAACAGTGTGTCATTGATCTGCCAGTCGTCATTTCCTTCGCCCACATAACCTTCGCCTGAGTCTGTGTCTGGACTGCGGCGCCGATCGAGCGTCGGAGTGGCAATCGAATCGTCGTCACACCACCGATCACTCAGTAATCCGCTGCGCTTTGACGCGATAGAGTCGCACTCCCACGGCGGCTGCGATAATGATGCGTAGTCCGGGCGGAGTGCTGGTAACATCGATGTGGACTTGCTGTCGATGCCTTGGCTTTTCGGGGTCAAGATACTGCCACCAGCGTTACGACCATTGTCTGATGGCATCCGCCGGTGTTGTTCGTTCTCGACAGACCGAGCGCTCGAACAAGCGCTTGATGTGGGTGACAACGGAGGCAAAGAGTACGCAGCATCCATCCCAAGCACCATCTTTCGGGATCCAGTGGGTCCTTCAGGGTTGTTGCTACTGGTTGACACGGTTTCGGGACCAAGATTGGTGTTGCCGAGTCGACGCTCGTGAAGATCAGGTAGCGACTGTGCGCCGATGGAGCGTGGTGCTCGCAAATTCGGGGGCCGCTCCCACTGACTCTGCCCCGTGTGGAAATTGTAGTACCATGTCTCGCCTTTCTCGACATCGCGCACCTCACACCACTGGTCAGCTGCAGCACCACTGGTAACAGTATCCGATGCTGCAACGAGTCGGCCGGATTCGTCGCTGCTTTCAGTGTTATTCGTGACTCGCTTCCACTTAAGTCTATTGTTCTTTTTCCGAGACAGATAGCCACGACAATGAGCTTGAATCTGCGCGTCATTATCAAGCGGCGGAGTTAAGCTGATGTGTTTCCAAGCGATTAGGAGCAGAGACACAACGCACCTTGACGGCGTTGATCTCGAGGCGGTTCGCAGCAGTGAACCCCTCAATCAGCGCTGCGCGTCTTCGTGTTTGCGTCTCCTCTTCCCGATACGCGAGCGCCTCCAGTCGAGCCTGCTCCTTCTCGAAAACATCCCGCTGAGCTGTAAGCCCGCGTTTGCTAGGCGACAGGTTTGGGTAGAAAGTGTCGGCCGCCTTGAGCACGCGCGCTTCTTCCGCAGTAAAATCAAATGGGTCACTCCCGATCGCAACGCCTCCGCTTGCGTCAAAACCAGGAGCGCGGTTTGCGGACCCGGACTCTGTCGGTCGAGACGAGCACTTGGCCTTCGTTTCGCCATCGAGATCTCCGTCGCCCTTTTCTTCAGCGACGTCCAGCACCTCGATGGTCACGCGTCTTTTACGGCTCACTGACGATGACCCACTCCCTGCACCAGATGAGGTTCCTTTGACCTGCGATGGGGTCGGCGACTTGACCAGCCGCAGGAGCTCGGCGGTCTCGGCGTGCAGTTGCAGCAGCTCTGGGTCGTCGCGGAAGGCGTCCGCAATCTGCCTGACCTCGCCCGCTTTTTGCTTCTGCTTCGGCCGCTTCGACGTGGAGGTGGCGGCATTCCGCGATCGGAACAAGGGCGGCATGTCCGCTAATGAGCCCCCAGCGCGTATGCCTACGTGGCCATCATGCGTTTGCGCCGCGCTGTTTCGGGGGAAAGACAGCCGCACCAAGCGAGCACACAGCGGGGGACAGCGACGTCACGCCAAACCGCCGTCCCAACCGTCAGGCGTTGCCGAGCGCGTATATTTATAGGACAGGGTCATTGAGCGTGAACGTACGCGCTGGCCCATGATGCCGGCGTCTTTTCTCCATACCTGCGTTGCCTGTGAAGGTGTCGACGAAATGATCTAGCGTACTGAAAATGCACCATTCAAGTACTGATTGAGTATATCTATTATCTCCATAAAACCAGTAGGCCAACCAGTAAAATTTGACCATCACTCTGATCAGATTGTGGCACTAGCTGTGCGTCAGTCTTTTCTCGGCAGTGACTTGGTGGAAGAGTTGAGAATCAGACCAAAAGAAGAACACGCGAGCAGGAAGCGGACGCTTCCGGTCGGTCGGTGGCAATGGACGCAGATGTGCAGCAGCGCCGCGCGCAGCGGGAGCGGGAGGCGCAGGTCAAGCACCAGCAGTCGTTGAGGGACGTGGCTGGAGCGCTCGATATCGCGCGGGGGACGGCGCACGCGCTCAGCATGCAGTCCGGTATATCTTGAGAAAGGCGGGAAACGCTCCAAATGCTTGAGAATGTTTTTTGACGAGTGCTCTGCCCCTTGTCTACTATCTTCCTGATGCTGTAGAGCAACTGGGACGGAGCGAGCGCGTCGTCGATGACACGCAGCACGCGATTGACCTGTCCAAGCGCGTCATGCGGTGGGTGCTTGCCTCCATTGAGCGATACTGTGTGGACGTAGGCTGACGATTGACCCGTTCAATGACGTGCCGGACGGTAGAGGCATGACGTGGTCGGGATGGATATACAATGCGTTCACGTCGGTGCCTCAACCCACGTCAATGAGTGCGGCGGACGGTACCAGCGGTGGCACGAGCATCTCTACGCGGAAACCAGGCGAGGTGCGTGAAGTGCGCTGACGAACGTACTGCCGTGAGTGCTGGAGCTTACGAGCCTGTACTGGGAAAATTGCTTCGATGTATGCTGTCCAGATCGCGATGGGGTTCATCTGCCCAGAGTGCAAAATCAAGTTTGACTCGCATCTACAACTTGGCGCGCACTACAGCCGCGTCCACGAAGACGAAGGAGTCAACAGTGGTAGGCGGGCGCTGTCTGATACAGCGTGCTCGCATATATATCGCTACTTCGGTCGCTTGACTCTCGTTCCGTGGTCCTAACTCTCAGGTGAACGCCCCACTCGCTGGCTGCCCCCGCAGCAACGACAAATAGCTACAAAGGAATCGACACCCATCACTGAAGATGGCGACATCCACGAGTGCTTTCTTCGGGATCTTGAGCCGCAGCTAGCCGAACTGAAAGAGGTTTCGCTCGCGCTTGGGAACGCGCTGGATACACAGAATGTACAACTTGATCGGCTGGATTCAAAAGTCGACCTGGTCAACCACAACATGAAGCGCGTGTCGATCGACGCGAAGAAACTCGCTGGTCGAAGGTTCCCGGTGTATTTCCGGTTCCGATGCGCTTTCATGGAGACTCAGTCCCGCAAGTTCCTGAGAGACGCTGATGGCGAACCGCTGCTTGAGTAAGTGCACGGTATCATCCCTGGTGCAAGTGGTAACCAAGTTTGCTGTTGCACTAACCGCAGCGAATACCTGACGTATGCTGTCAGCAGCGCTGATATCGTGGGAGACGGGTGCGTGTTTCGCGCATATACGCTAGGAGAAGACACCGAACTCTGGGGCTTTCAGAGCGAACGGTCAAGCTTGTTCCTCGGCATCAATCGGTTTGGGAACTTGAAAGTGTGCGGGTCCGACTTGAACTCGTACGAGCAGTTTTCAATTGACACGAAAGCGTCGACGCCGCTGTTTTGCCACGCAAGTTTCTTCGGGCTTGGAGGTTGGGTCGTGACGAGCGCGGGCGGGGGCCTTACCATCATTCGAGGGTCTCACGACAACAAGCAGCATGCTGCCGAGTTTCGGGTGGTCAACGTAGACGATAGAGTGGACAATTGAAGTCCGAAGGGGAAGGGAACGTGAGGTATGTATTTCGAAGTATGTGATGCTTGGCAGTGTATTGCGCTCCTGAAATTGTGATCTCGCTGGAATTGGTGCTGCTTATTTACGTGGAGGTCACCAAGTGAGGCCCAGCTCGTGCGCAAATACCAACTGCATAATTCAGCGCTCCGACAAGGTACGCCCACAAAATCATTTTTGCAACGGAAGAATACGTCGCGACCTTTTGCGCATTCGCCCCGAAATATTTGAGATGGTGCCTACTGCCGTCGCTCTCCCGTAATGCACTCCAGTCACGACCATGCGGCGGCAACGAAAGCCTTCGGCGGTGATAATGGCTCGCATAGTGGGCTGCTACGCGAGGCGGAATTTGCTGTCGCTAGTGCGATATCAGTGCGAGAGCAGCAAAAGGTCCAACTTCTTGCCATGGTGTCTACGCTGTCACCGTCCCCACAGGGATCGGATCTCGCGGCCCGCCAGCGATCGACACCACTTCGTCGCGGGCAAGTAAATCCTTCACCCAGCCTGCACGTCCTCGGTGACATGCTTCTGCTGCTTCGCGCTGCGTCGGTCAATGTCGTTGAGCGCGTCCAAGCATGGCGGCAGCACCTGCATCAAGGAAGGCCACAGCCATATTTTCACAGCAACCAAAACTACCTGCTCGTCATGTGCGAAGACACCGACTTCCTCGACAGGGTAAGTAGGGGCTGCATTGATGATGAAGACAGAGCATCATTCGTTTCGCTTACGAAGCTCACAACCTTGTCACTGCAGGTGGACGTGCTGATGGAGTGGCTAGGCTTTCCTCTTCGACGCAACCCATTCATTACTCGAGATAGGCTAGACCGGCGCGACGATCGACCACCTAGCCGCCCCGAAACTCATGAAGGGAACGACAATAGCCGCCTACGGTTGACGCGCCTGCCGGCGGTGCACACTGGACGCTCCAATAACGCAGCAGCACGTTCAACTTCGGCTCATACAAGAAACAAGAGGCCGCAGCCACCAGCTTCGCTGGTCTTGCCGCTTGCGAGTATCCTGCCGTGCGATAATGCGGTAGATGGAAAGCGTGTTTCCGCCGCTCAACTCGTTTTACTGGAAGAGGAAAGCCTCCACGGGAAGCTGAGTATGCTTCGTACAGCAAGGCACTGCATCGAGTCGTGCCAACGGTTGACACTTGCAGTTGGGAATCCAGACGAGCAAGATCGCATCTCTGGGAACAACGAACTATCGATATACGACCAGCTTGCGGCTGTAGGCGCTCGGATCCGGTAAGTCTGCACATCGCATATTTTTGAAATTGCTATACTTTCAGCACTCATGTGTTTGTAATGCCTTGCTATCCCGACAGACGCAATGAAAAAGCAGTGACTCGTGTTCGGCAAGCTCGGATAGATGCATCCCGAGTCCTGACCGAACTTGACGATCAAGTAAGGACCGTTGTTCTGCACGATTCGTGGTAGACGGTCCCCTAACTATTGTACTTCGCTCGCGACAGATTCGGTGGATCGAGAGCTATCGCCAAGAAGACCGCGAAAAAGACCATATCTGGTGAGGTGCAGAACATAGTCCAACTTCACCTGTCATCTTCTTCGTGAAAAAAGTGCTCTGACACCGCTACTGATCGTGCTGTCGCTTGTTGCTTATCAGGTGCTGTCGGAACAGGTACCGACACGACGCAGTGAAATTATGTGCCGGTCTTCGCGCGAGCATGCAAAAAGCCCTTGCACAGCTTGATCAGAACCTGGAGCAGCTTCGTACTGTAGTCGTTGAGCAGCAACAACTCTCGGGGACTCTGGCCCTAAAGAAGGTGATCAATCATGCCATCATTACGTTCGCAGATGTAAGGGTGACCCTCACCATGAGTTCACGTCGCATCTAGGAGCGACGTCTCCACGCACGCAAGCTTCTGCAGCAGCAGCAACGGGAGCCAATGAAGTCGGTGCTTGTGAAGCAACCCGTGCACCGCAAACGACCCAGCCAAGCGCCTTCTTCACTAAAGCCCATGAAACGCTCCGGTAGAGCGGAGGCACCGACTGGACCACCCAGCTCGTCTCGCTTGCACCCGCAGCTCGAGACATCGGTGGCTGCGACTCTACACGAACACAACACCCAAGCAGTTCACAACCTCGAGAGAAAGCGCGCAGCCGCGCTAGAAGGACGAGCTGTGTGCTTGCGAGAAAAGGCTAAGCATGATGAAAGAGCACGAGCAGAACTTGATCGCCGTCGAGCAGAATCGGTGCTGATGAAGGCTGAAGATGGTGCATCACGGGAGCTGCAGCGACTGATGGAGACGCGACGGCAGCTAAAGCAGCGACGAGCGCTGTTCGAACGCATCTCAGCCACTGCCATCTTCAAATGCACACACGAGATGAGCGGTAAGACGTTCCTGATCTCCGTCTACGAGCAAAAGCCGCGTGGCTACATCCTTGAGGGCATCCGAGTCGCTGCCTACGACCCCATCACATCGTCAACATTCTCGCTCGTTTTGACTCTCCGCCAGTTTGATTCCTACGGCTACGGACGGTCTCGAGACGGGCTACGCGCGTTCTGCAAGTGGCTCTGCTTGCTTTATGAGAAGCGGAAACGTCGATTTCGTCTAGTGTGGGTGGGTGCGCCGTGTCCGCCACCGCTGCGAGTCCGCGACTACGACCGAACACTCGTCTGTGCTCACAAAGAGGGCGTCAAGTTGAGCGATCAGACTGGATTTGCACTCGTGGCAGTGTACGTTCGGTCTGATGCACCGGATTTA
This sequence comes from Phytopythium sindhum, assembly GCA_023334395.1. Taxonomy (NCBI): domain Eukaryota; phylum Oomycota; class Peronosporomycetes; order Pythiales; family Pythiaceae; genus Phytopythium; species Phytopythium sindhum. Next base: position 42,041 of record JAASGW010000122.1, read on the forward strand.
CTTCGGTTTGTTTGTAGCAGCTTACGATCGGGGACCGAGCCATTGATGGAACGATCGATACGTGCCCGGGATTTGTTCGCCCCGGAAGACCTTGAACTCGCGGACGAGGACACCGCTGGTGGCATCGACTGTATGGCATGGAGACGCCATCACAGGTCGCTGACTACTCGCCTAGCAGGGAGAGGAGGCGATCACGGGAGCGAGAACTTCTTCAGTAGCGTGTCTGCTGGCTGGAACGAACGCCATCACGTGTACTCTGGCACCATGGTCGTGGACGGCGCACGTCTCGATGCCCACGTCTATGACGTAAATTCGACCGAGTACATCATCGATGTGGGCTACTTCAGCAAGTCAAGTGCGTACACCTCGACAGGATCTCCAGCAGACGGCACTGAAGTGTCTTCATCAACCGCAGAGAAGTCACCTCTACCCCACCATCATCGGAGAGTTGTGCTGCTGAAGCAAAAAGTCAGCCCATACCCGCTAGAGCTTCCAGCTGAGAGCTTCGGAGACCTGCTCGCGTGTGTGACTATCAAGCCAGCTAACAACGAAGCCGGCATGCGTTGCGGCGATGACAATACTGGTGCAGCGCTCACAACGTGGAATGCTATCGTATCACGCAAATGGGAGGAGAAGCTGGCGAAGTACGTTCGTGTACTGCGCCTGACGCGCTTCGGCTGCAAGATTGCAGGCATGTTCTGCTTCGTCACAATGTATTTGGTGCAACTGAAGACCGAGTATCGCGCACGCCTGCTGCTTGAGCTGACACCGATGTGCGCGAGCAATAGAGACAGCAGTAGTGTCGTGAAGCAGTCACTTTACGTAAGCCTTTCCGACTATCTCCGTTGTGGAGCGGCAACGCGTCGATTGGGGCTCACCGATGGCATGAAAACGACAGACGAATGTCAAGTATGCGCAGGGAAGCAACCAGTCGACCAGCTCGAGCCGTATCACCAGCTACATCGTGGTCATGACGCGCAACAACAACATATCAGAGAGCCAACATCCGCCTCGATGGACAACAGTGCAACTTCAGACACACCGACTAGCTGTCCCGGATGTGTAGCAGCCCAGACCACACGAGTAGGAGCACTTCGCGACATGTTGGCGCCGCTTTTGCTGGGTGAACACGTGGTGTGGCCGCAAGAGTGTGTGGATCTGATGGCCCAGGTCGTTCACCGCGAACACTGTGACGCATGCGGGGCAGCCTTGCCGTCTCTACTCGTTATCGTTGGGCAGGAGTTTTTATCGCACCGGGTCGGGCTGGACCAGTCATTAGAGCGCTATTACCTTCGCTGTTTTGACTACCGCGAGCTCGTTTCCAGCGCAGTGTTGCACTCGGATAACGAACTTGGCATCCAGTTCGAAGCGAGTGTTGCGGACGGGTTCAAACAGAGTGTCAGTCACAGTCGCGCCACGGTATTGCTCAACGCCGACTTCGGGTTGACCGTCGCGGGCGCGAACGCGTTCGCCTACGAACTGCACGCACTGCTTTACCCTGACGCCCCCGAGTTGCCATTCCAGACGCTTTACGTGATGAAGCGTGGGGTAACGATTGAACCGAGCTTTCACACCCAGCATGAGAGACGCGATCTTGGTGTGGTCGCAGCCGTAGCAGCGATGAAGGAAGCCGCATCTTTGATCAGCGAGAGCCCCTCGGTGCATATGGGAGACACCACTGAAGCAAGTGATAGCGGGTTGGGGTTCGACGCATATCTGGTATCGGAGGCGTTGCTCATCGAAGCAGTGCGCGTAGTGTTAGAGCCCCACCTGGCGTGGAAGAAGCCCGGTGGAACAATCGGCTCGTCAAGTTGGCCGGTCGCTTGCGAGCTGCTACGAAACATAAAGTACCTCAGCCACGAACTGCAACTCCGTGATGTACTCAGATACAGCTCTGCCACTCAGAACGTCCTCAAGGCATACTTTAGTCACGAGAGCTGGCCACGCAGCTATAACGATGTCCGACCGATCTTCCACATGATATCGGCATTCATGATGCACGTCGAGCACGTCTATCATCTGATTGCAGACAGCGGCGGTCTGCTGGCGAGCATCAATGGATATGACCAGTCATCATCGCTAGTAGCTGACCACAGCGACGAGATCACCAAGTGGCATCTTCACCCGCAAACGAGCGTGTTGCTCTTGTGATCATCCATCCGGGTAGCTCTCTTTCTTGACTAAGCCTACTGCGTGATCGTAGCCGATCGAAGTCGGTTGATCGCTGCAGCCAACTGAAAATCAACAAACCATAAAAATGAGTGACTTGGCCTGAACAACACCATGAAAGTTTGCCACACATACCTCGAACTTGCGCGGGCGCGTGTAGAAGCCGGACTTCTGGTGCACACTAATGACGTCCAATGAACCCGTCCGGTCCATTTCATCTTCGATGATCGCTAGCACCTCCTGCTCCGACGACCAACAACAGTTCGTGAGTGGCGTCGGTGTCACTACAGCAAGTTTCCGTGTAATAGCCCCCACCTTCAGAGTGCGCTTGCCATCCATGAAGCTACGAGACTTTTGGATAGCGTCTGCGATCGCGCGCACTTGACTCGCTTCGACGATTTGTTCAACACCGCCAAGGTCCAAATCAACCTGAAATGTACCGAATTGCGCAGTGCGCGCATCACCAAACAAGTTAGCATCATATCTTCACCGTCATCGGACCATGAACAAAGACCCACCTCGCCGTATTGGACCTTGTCAAGGCCTCGTGACACGACCTTGCCGCTCACTTCGAAACCGCGCGCAAGCGGGATGCGTGACTTGAACCCACCAAAAGTAGAATCCTGACGGATCTCGCCGTGCTGAGACGCGATCTTCTTGGCCTCTGCGGTCACATCACGTGGCTCATACGCGTCCATCATGATAACGTGGTCTGCAACCGAGAAGTAGTCGCCAGCTCCGCCAATCACCAGCACGGATGACACGCCCTGCTGTTCGTATAGTGCGCGCACCTTGGAAATGAACGGCGTGATCGGCTCCTTTTCCTTGGCAACCAACTGCTGCATCTTCCAGTCACGGATCATAAAGTTGGTAGCGCACGTGTCCTCGTCAATCAGCAGCGTGGTGGCGCCAACCTCCAGCGCCTCAACGATATTCGCGGCCTGTGACGTGCTGCCAGATGCGTCAGCGGTCGAGAACCGCATCGTATCCTGCTTGAACGGCAGGTTGTCAATAAACGCGCTGATATCGCAACAGACGACACTGCGCGAGTCTTCCGAGCGGATCTTGACAGCGTTTGGATCCATGACAACGAACTCACGACCGTCACCGGGGATGTGGTTGTAAATGCCAACCTCAAGCGCCTTGAGTACGGTCGTCTTGCCGTGGAAGCCGCCACCGACAAAGAGCGTCACACCCTGAGGGATACCCATACCGGTAATCGTGCCGCAGTTGGGCAGGGTGAACGACTTGCTCAGCATTGGCGGAGACTTGAAGGGAATAGCCTTCTCGGGGCCAAGCGGTCGGTCCGACGCACCAGACTACAGAGCATACGTTTCACGTGAGTCGAATGAACATTGAAGATCGACCAGAACTCCACTCAATGATAACGTTCACACACCTCACGTGGCAGGATTGCGCCATCGCGGACAAAGCCGACGAGACCAGCGTCCTGGAGCATGCAGCGGAGAGCCTCCTGATCTTCGACCGACTTGAGATGATTCCACAAGTGACCCGCGTCCAAGCTGCGAAACATCAGCGCGCTCTTGACAAGGCGCGGCAGCGTCTCCACGAGGATCGTGAACGCCCAGTCGCCGCAAATGCTGCGCCCTCGCGCAGGCAAGTTGATGTTGAAACGCGCCTCAACCAGTCCGTTCTCGAGCACCATGATGGACGAACGCTCAATCACGTGTTGCCCGGGCGTATCAATCGAGATGTCGCCTCCCTTGGCGCCGTGCCACGAGTTGCTGCCTGTTGCACATTGCACAGCATCCACCTCAGCATCAACTGCATCAACCAGCACGTGCCGTCAACGGTACACTCACGAGTCTTGGCGTCGGCGCCAGCGCTTCGAGCCGCAGCTGCGAACTTGCGCGTGAGGTAGTCGCAGAGCGCGACGTTGCGAATCTTGGCGCGGAACATGTCGGGCAGGAAGCCCGCGCTCGTGGGGTCCACCTGCACATGGGCGCGGGACGGACTCGCGTACGGGTCGCCCTGGATGTGGTCGAACCCCAGCGTCAGCGCGAGTCCGTCGCTGTCCGAGTACGAGAACAGCCGCCCGAGCTCGTGGTACGCGCCGTAGTTGCGGTTGTGGATGCCCTGGAGGAGATCCCCGAGCTGCTGCCACGTCGCCGGCGGCACTGACGACGACGACGACGACCGGCCGCCGTTGCTCCTCCAGCCGCCGCTACCCCCGCCGCCACCGTACCCGCCGTAACCTCCGTGGTCTCCCCGGTCGTCGCGCCCCCGGCCGCCTCCCCCGCGTCCTCCTCCGCGCCCGCCGCCGCCGTACTTGTTGCGGTAGTACTCGCCGCGCCCCATCGCCGATGACCACCGTGAATAATCCACCACCTGTCTCGAAGTGACACAAGTCAACCAGTTGATCCGTAAAGTGCGGTTCAGTGCAATAGTTTACCAGTTGAACCGAACTTAGCGTCACCGTTTCGATTTTAGACCAATCAGCATAATGATACCACTATTAAAGTACAGAGTGCCGTTTAAACGGAACACTTTGCCAACCTCGGCGCCAACCACGAGAAACGGCGGCGCTTGCCGCGACCAGTAACAAAACCGAAGCAAGGCGCCACTATCAGCACCGTCGACGGCGGGGAAGGCAGGCAGGCAGGCAGGCAGGCAGGCAGGCGACGCGGGCGCGTATACGGCTGGAGGTGACGGAGACGACCACGTGACTGAGCGAGCGGCCGACTCAGATGCAGAGCGGACGGTTCGGCGGCGGGCCGGGCGCTGCTGGAGGGCCGATGGCCGGCGCTGGCGAGCGCCGCAACCCGCTCGTGAAGCAGTTCGTACTGGAGAATGACCGCCCGGCGAAGATCAGCCACCTCAACTTCGGGCTGCTCTCGGAGGTCGACATGATGCGCATGTCGGAGATCCGCGTGCACTCCAAGTACGTGCCTGGCTCTTCATTGTGTTTTTCGTGCATGCTGCCTATGCGATTGAACTGACGATGGAATTCCGGCGGTGACTGACCGTGATCGCGGATGAACAGGGACATCTTCAACATGCCGTCGCGTGAGCCTGCGACTGCTGGCGTGTTAGACAAGCGACTCGGCGTCTCCAACAAGAAGGACACGTGCGAGGTGAGGCCCTGACAGTTCCTCAGTAGCTTCAGGCAAACGCCACTTACTCACGGAGTATGTCTATGCATCTCTTGGTGACTGCTCGTGCAGACGTGCCACTTGCGCCTGGCGGACTGCGTGGGCCACTTTGGCTACATCAAGCTGGAACTGCCGGTGTTCCACATCGGCTACTTCAAAGCGATCACGGAGATCTTGCAAACGATCTGTAAGTCATGCAGCCGCGTGCTGCTGCCGCCAGCGGAGCGTGAGCTCTTCTTGCGTCGCATGCGGGACCCGCGCGCTGACGTGCTGCGGCTCGTGGCGCTGCGCAAGAAGATTGCGACCATGTGCAAGAAGGTCGTCAAGTGCCCGCACTGCCAGGAAGTCAACGGCATGGTGCGCAAAGTGACGAGCACCACGCTGAAGCTTGTGCACGAGAAGTATCGCGCTCGCGCGGCACACGACCTTCGGAACGTGTTCGTCGCGCAGTTTGCAGAGGCGCAGGCAGCCAACCCGGAACTTGGGCAGCACCTGCCGAAGGCGCAAGAGGATCTGAGCCCGATGAAGGTGCGCGAGCTCTTCGAGCAGATCCCGGACCAAGACTGTGAGCTCCTTTGGATGGATGCGGTCGGCGGTGGGCGCCCGGAAAAGCTCATTCTCAGCTCAGTGCTTGTTCCGCCCGTGTGCATCCGTCCGTCTGTTGCGATGGACGGTGGCTCGGGCAGCAACGAAGACGATATCACTGTCAAGCTCCAGGAGATCATCCAAGTCAACTTTGCGCTCCGCGCTGCATTGCAGAAGGGTGCGTCGCTGAAGATGGTGATGGAGGACTGGGACTTTTTGCAGATCCAGGTCGCGCAGCTAATGAATGGCGACACCCCGGGCTTGCTGAAGCCTCCTGGCGCCAAGAGCAGCGGCATTCGCGGCTTGTGCCAGCGCCTCAAGGGCAAGCAGGGTCGTTTCCGAGGCAACTTGTCAGGCAAGCGTGTTGATTTCTCGGGACGTACTGTGATTTCACCCGACCCGAACCTCGCGATTGACCAGGTCGGTGTGCCTGAGCATGTCGCGAAGACTATGACATACCCTGAGCGCGTGACGCGCTACAATATTGAGAAGCTGCGTCAGTGTGTCGTGAACGGACCACATGTTCATCCTGGCGCCAACGTGATCCGCTTGGACGGTCAGAAGTTTACCAAGAACCTGCTCTACGGTGACCGTGCGAGTCTTGCTGATGAGCTCAAGATTGGCGACATTGTCGAGCGTCACATGGAGGACGGCGACATTGTGCTCTTCAACCGTCAACCTTCACTGCACAAGATGTCGGTCATGGCGCACCGCGTCAAGGTCATGCCGTGGCGCACGTTCCGCTTCAACGAGTGCGTCTGCTCGCCATACAACGCCGATTTCGACGGCGATGAGATGAACATGCACTTACCGCAAACGGAAGAGGCGCGTGCCGAGGCCATTTCGCTCATGGGTGTCGAGGAGAACCTGATCACTCCGCGCAACGGCGAGCCGTTGGTTGCTGCCACGCAGGATTTCCTAACTGCGGCGTACTTGCTGACCCAGAAGAACGTTTTCTTCAATCGTGAGCAGTTCTGCCAGGTGCTTGCCATCATGAGCGACGCGCTCGACCACATGGAGCTCCCGCCACCCGCGATTGTGCTACCCGTGCGGCTTTGGACGGGCAAGCAGGTGATCAATATGCTCGTGAAGCCCAACTCGAAGACGAACGTGCTTGTGAACCTGGAGCTGAAGGAGCGCAACTACACGTCCAACAAGTTCATGTGCTGGAAGGACGGATACGTTTGCTTCCGCAACAGCGAGCTCATGTGCGGCAACCTGGCCAAGAAGACGCTAGGAGATGGCAGCAAGCAGGGTCTGTTCTACGTTTTGCTGCGCGACCACGGCCCGCACGAGGCCGCGCGCTGCATGAACCGACTCGCGAAGTTGTGTGCGCGCTGGCTCGGAAACTTCAAGGGATTTTCGATCGGCATCGACGATGTGACGCCTTCGGATGAGCTCGCTGCGAAGAAGGAAACACTTCTTCAAAACGGGTACGACTTGGCGAATGAGTCGATCGAGCAGTACCGGCGCGGCAAGTTGTCGCTCAAGCCCGGTTGCAACGCAATCCAGTCGCTTGAGAGTGAGTTGAACGGCCTGCTTGGCAAGCTTCGTGAGACTGCTGGTGCCGAGTGCATGCAGTCGCTCCCATTCCACAACAACCCGCGTATCATGGCGGAGTGTGGATCCAAGGGTGGTGCCCTCAACATCTCACAGATGATGACGTGCGTCGGCCAGCAGTCGGTCGGTGGCAAGCGCGTGCCCGAGGGCTTCGTGAACCGTACATTGCCTCATTTCTTGCCTCACGCTCTCCATGCTGCGGCCAAGGGATTCGTTGCCAACTCGTTTTACTCGGGATTGACGGCGACCGAGTTTTTTTTCCACACTATGGGTGGACGTGAAGGTCTGGTCGACACGGCAGTCAAGACTGCCGAGACGGGTTACATGGCTCGTCGTCTGATGAAGGCGCTGGAGGATCTGTCGTGCCAATACGACCAGACTGTTCGCAACTCGGAGGGCTCCGTCGTGCAGTTCACCTACGGTGACGACGGCCTGAACCCTGCGTTCATGGAAGGTGACGACCGGCCCGTGGACTTCAAGCGTCTGCTTGAGCACATCCGGAACACGCTCCCTGACCGTGAGGCCCGCGCGCTTCTGCCGCACGAGTTGCGTTTGCTGAGCAAGCAGGCCGTGCAGCGGCCGGAGTTCCAGCAGATTCTGCCGACTGGCCGCAAGTTCCTCATTGAGATCGAGCAATTCCTTGGGTCGGTCGCTTCAGAAATCGCTGCGAGCCGTGAAGCCGTGGGTATCCCGTCAATGGACAAGGAGATCAAGACGTATGCCTCGAAGCTTGACGCTGCATTCGATTGCGAAGCTGGCATCGCCGTCGACGCTACGAAGAAGGAGCAGGCCTCGGATGCGAAAGAAGGCAAGAAAGTTGCCAAGGAACGCTCAATCCAAGTCTCTACGAAGCTCGAGAAGGTCGCTGATGCGTCCAAGGTTCGACGTTTTGCCAACCGCAAACGCCTTGTCAAGATGGAGAAGGCAACTGCGGCTGCTGATGCCGTTGATATGGAAGATGATGAGGACGAAGAGGAGGAGGCTCATGAACTGACGCTCGAGACCATGCAGTACAAAAAGAAGGGCCTCGACTCGGTCGGGCTGATGTCGTGGGAACAAACCAAGTCTTTTTATTCGACCAAGGCGCGGAAGGAGTGGCGCGAGCGCGCGGCTCAGGACGGATCGCTGGAGAAGGAGGAGGCGGCGTGGCTGCTGACGCACAACGTGTGCCGCATCACGGCGGCGCAGGTGGAAAAGCTTCTTGAGGTGTCGCTTTCCAAGTACCACCGCGCGCGCATGGAGCCTGGTGAGGCCGTGGGTGCCGTGGGTGCACAGTCGATTTCGGAGCCCGGTACGCAGATGACGCTCAAGACGTTCCACTTTGCCGGTGTCGCGAGTATGAACGTGACACTGGGTGTGCCGCGTCTGAAGGAGATCATCAACGCCTCCAAGGTGATCAGCACGCCCATCATCACGGCGTCGCTGGTCTGCAAGACGGACGAGCGTGCTGCGCGCATTGTCAAGGGTCAGATCGAGAAGACGACGCTCGGCGAGATCGCCGTGCACATCAAGGAGGTATTTGCGCGCGACCAGGCGTATCTGTCTGTCAAGCTCGACCTCCAGGCGATCGACCAGTTGCACTTGAATGTGACAGCGCGTTCGGTTCGCCAGGCGATTCTGAATGCGACGGGCATCGGCTCGCGTGGCGTGCTACGCTTGCTTAAGGAGCAGCATGTGCTGCTTAATGCGCGCTGCCCTGACAAGCTGCGCATTCTGCCGCCGCCCAACTACAAGGGCGTGCGCGGTGGAGCCACCAGCGGTGCAGGCGATGCGCGTGGTGCGTACTTTGCGATGCAGGCGCTTAAGGGCGAGCTGCCGAGTGTTATCGTGCAGGGTATCCCGACCGTGAACCGTGCGGTGATCAACTACGAGGAGACATCGTCGTCGAGCGGCAGCAAGACACACCACTTGCTGGTGGAGGGATACGGCTTGGCCGAGGTCATGGGTATCCCGGGTGTCGACGGACTCCACACCACGTCGAACCACATTATTGAAGTGGAGAAGACACTCGGAATTGAGGCTGCGCGCGAACTCATCAGCTCGGAAGTCAACTACATTATGAGCGCGTACGGTATCGGCATTGACCGCCGGCACCTGATGCTGCTATCCGACATCATGACGTTTAAGGGCGAGGTGCTGGGCATTACGCGCTTCGGTATCGCCAAGATGAAGGAGAGCGTGCTCATGCTCGCGTCGTTCGAGAAGACGACGGACCACCTCTTTGATGCCGCCGTGCACGCACGCACGGATGCCATCGTCGGTGTAAGCGAGTGCATCATCATGGGCATCCCTATCCCGCTGGGCACGGGCATTTTCAAGCTGCTGCGCCAGGTGGAGAAGCCCGCGATCACGCAGCGTCGCCCGCTGCTCCAGCAGCTGGCCGTGTAAATCATGGGAGGCCGATCGAGGGAGTTGAAGACAGACAAGTGGCGACTGGATGAGGCGGATAGACTAGCTACCGAGGCGGAGGCTGTTGAAGCTCGTTGCGACTCGGGCATGGATAATAATGGAGACGGAGTGATGAGGGACGAGTCTATGCTGAGCACTGCTGCTTTGATAGTGGAAGCGATTCGATGGAGAGCAACTGAGCATGCAAGCAACGACTGCATAGATCCTCAAACCTTCACTAGCACGATCAATTGTTTAAAGTGCTCCTGGGGGCTTCTTTAGTGACGCAGCTGGGACTATGGACGATGGCAGCTGTGACTCAATCCTGTGCCTTGTCCTATCGGATTGATATCTGCTATAGGAAGGTACTGTCGCCGTCGCGATGATCGGGCGTCTGTGGAAGCAGTTGGAGAACACGACAGGTCCGTCAATGAAGATGAGGTCGTCGTTGTCGTAGGTTGCGGCGCGGAACAGGAAGCGCAGCAGCATGAGGAATGCGGTCAGGTAGCAGCTGTAGAAGAAGGGCAGGATGCTGACTTCGACGACGGCGGCGCCCGGCACGTGCGTGGTCCAGACGACTCGGTCGTACACGTTGGCGCTCGTGACCGGGTCGAACACAAGGAGATAAGCAACCACGGCGGTGCTGCCAAACGCCACGAGCGCCACCAACACTGCAAGCTGATGAACGTGGATGCGCAGTCGAGCTCGAACAGGTGGAGTGATCGCATCGATGCACATGGGGCCGTGCAGCCAGAGGTACACGACAAAGACCAAGATGGAGTGGTGGTTCCAGCGGAAGAAGTCGCACATGCACCAGCACAGGAACACGAGGTGCAGCGACAGATAGGCGAAGTCGAAGCTCAGCACGACGGCGCGGAGCAAGTCGCGCTGCGCCAACGAGAGCACCAAGCAGACTAGCGCCAGATTCAATGCCAGCGCGACACACTGGACCTTGGGCATACCGTCGTTGCGCTCGTTGCCATCGTCATCGGTCAGAAGCCAGATGTCCAGGGGGAACGCCAGCAGGGAGACTACTAAGGCCACAGCTCCGAGTGCGTGGAAGAGCACAACTGCCAGCCGCTGCTTGCCACATGCTGGAGATTGCACAATGCAAGCAAAGGCAGCGGGCCAGAGAGTATTGTGCATGTCAATGGCCCAATAGGTTCGGTCGTAGCGAAGATGCTGCACATACTGGAACGCGGCATCCGTGCCGATCACTGTTGACACATTTGAGACGGCGAGGCCAACGCGCGGGGCGAGTCTGTTGCGTGAATCGAGCCTACGAACACGGGAATCGCTGCTAGCGAGTTCTTCACGAGAGTTTCCGGTGTTGACATCACTGGTGGTCCCGATACCCGCGCTGGTCTTGCGGTTGCTATTGGCGCCAGGTCCACTGGTGCTGCGCTTCGAGCTCCCGCGTCTTTGGGCTGGGCAGAGTTTCAGCCTTGCGTGATACGTGACACAGTGCTGCAGCGACGGATTCCCGCGGCGGAAGATAGCCTTGCGCTTCCGATAGAAGTTGCGCAGCAGCAGCACGGTGAGCGTGACCATGCCGTTGGTCACGTACATCTTGGCGGACAGCTCGTGTTCTCCGTAAGAAACGAGCGCCATGTTGGTCTGCGCGTCTGGGACTAGGTCAACCATCAGCTCGATGGTCGAGATGCCCATGGAGATGATGTGCAGACCCGTGAGCATCGTGGACACCTGGACTGCGCGCAGATTGGCGTCGATAAATATGTTGGGCAGCAATCCGACGAGTGACGTAATAGGCAAAATGGAGCGGGTATCTCGAAGAAAGGCTGCGCATACAATGCACGTGGTCACAGACATTCCCAGGAAGAGCTGCGCGTCGTACGTCCACAAAAGCAGCTTGACGACTTCGTATCGCAACAGGCTCACACCCGCCAGTGTCAATGGTAGACCTGCCAGCGCCGCAACCACTGCGAGTGGCCGACCCACTCGGATGTCAATCACGAGGGAGATCGGGCTGAGCACGAGGGTGAACAAAGCCCCAACGAACAGCGACCGGCGGTACGACACCATCTTTGTGAAGAGTGCGAGCATTCGTGGACCCAAAAACCGCGACTTCATCGACACGGAGAGGTCCACAACCGGCAGGTCATGCGACGGTCGTAGCTCGTATGCCCAGACATTTGCCGCCGCAGTTTGTTGGGTCTGCTGGCACCGAGGACTGCTTACCGGTAGCGAACGGCACTGCTGCGGTGCCACCGACTGCACCGGCGAGCCTGGACGCGACGGTGTGTCTTGGAGAAGGGCGGTAGCGATTCGTGCCATTGATGCAATGGGGGGTTGTCGAGAGCGACGGCCTGACGAAGTGATGGTCATCGGGAGCGAATTCATTCCTAAAATAGAAGTACATGCCATACGTATGACATCATTCGGAGTACTATCCCAACAGGGTCTGGAGGTGCTAAAAGCGAAACACGCCCATTGAGCAAGGAAGGTGGGTTGTTCTGCGTGACAAACTCGATACGCATGAAGGTAGACTGAGAGGTACGACAATGGCAGTTGCATTTGGGTAGGTTTCATCGATATATGTACTTCTCATCGACTGGCCCAGCGTCCAATGTTTGGCGCCGTTGGCGGGGTGCCCGGCAGCATGGGCGAGATTGCGACCCCCCACCGTAGTACTTCGTATGAGTGGATTGGGGCCGCGGTCTTGGTGGTTAGCGTTGCTTCTAGTGTCGGCGCGACACATGGAGGCCGCTATAGCCGCCCCCAACGCACTTCGACGACGGAAGCAGTTGAAGAACACCACTGGCCCATCGATAAGAACGAGATCGTCGTCCGCATAGGTCGCGGCTCGGAACATCAAGAAAAGTAGCAGCAAGAACGCGGCGAGCAATCCGCTGTAGAAGAACGGGATGACATTCACAACAACATCCGCGCCGCCAGGCACTTCGGCGGTCTAAATGGATCGATCGAAGACGCTGGCACTTGTGAGTGGGTCGAAGATGAGCAGGTAGATGATGGTGCCCATACTGCTGAGCGAGACACTGGCAAGAAGTACCGCCGTACCACGTATTCCACTGCCCAATCGCTCTCGAACTGGCGGCGTGAGCGCGTCGGTACACATGAACGCGTGCAGCCAGAGGCACATTGTGAATAGCACGATGCTGTGCTGACACCAGCGAAATATATCGCACATGCACAGGCTCAGGAGCACAATATGCGCAGACAGATAGCCGTAGTCGAAGCTGAACACGATGGCACGGAGCAGTTCGCGCTGGGACAGCACCACCACCGACCCGATGTGCGCCACAGTTAGCACGAACGCCACCCACTGCACGACGGGAGCGCTGCCATTTGCTACGAGCCGCTGGTCGATGGGAAGGGCGAGCATGGACGTAGCCAATGCTATGCACGTGCTGCCGCGAAAGAGCACCAAGAGCAGGAATTGTGTGTGGACAACTGAAGCCGACGATGCCGGTTGCGTTAGAAACATGAATGCTGCCGGCACGACCGTGTTGCGCGCGTCGATGACTAGGTGGGTTCGAGCGTAGCAAAGGCGCTGCATGTAAGCAGCCTCTGTATCAACAACGGATATACCGCTGATTGTCACCGAGCGCTTGGCGGTTGTGCCTGCGTCAGTTGCGTAGTTCTTCGCCTTCTCGCCATTCACGGCCGTGCTGAAACTCCGCCTGCAATCGCTAAAATTGGTTTTCGCACGAGGGCGCTTGGTGTCCACAGCACTCAGCTTCAGACGTACACGGTATGTGACGCAGCGCTGAAGTGTTGGGTTCCCACGCTGAAATACGGCCTATCGCTTACGGTAGAAGTTGCGTAGCAGGAGTACAATGAGCGTGGCCAGCCCGTTTGTCGCGTACATCTTGGCGGACAGCACGTGCGTGCCGTAGGACGCAATGGTTGCGTTGGTGTGCGCTTCTGGAAACACGTCTAGCATCAGCTCCACCGCTATAATGATCATGGAGATGACTTCGACGCCCGTAATAACGGTGAGCCGTCGAACAGCGCGGAGATTGGTGTCCACGAAGATGTTGGGCTGTAGGCCGATGAGCGTTATGACGAGAGTCCCGATGCGAGCGTCACACAAAAGCAGTCCAATCGACGCGAGGGTGGTCACTGCCATGCTGAGGAAGAAGAGCGTGCCGTACGTGGACAGCAGCAGCTTGACGTCCTCGTACAGCAGCAGATTCACACCAGCGAACGCCACGGACACGCCAATAGCCATGAACAGGATAGCCAGAGGTCTTCCAAATCGTGGAGTTATGACCAGACTGACGAGGTACGACAGAAGCGAGAAGACCGCACACGCGAACAGCGTCCGGTGGTACGACACCACTCTGGTGAAGACGGCGAGCATCTGAGGGCTAAGGAAGCGCGACTTGATGGACACGGACAACTCAACGACGGGAAGCTCGTGTGAAGGGCATAGTTCGTATACCCATGTCGGTGTCGATGAAGCTTGGGGTGACCGGTCATCGCTGCCGGAGTGGCGAGCTGCTGTCGCTGGTAGCGGTGACACCTGGGAGCTCGGTGACAACGGAGAACACGGTAGCTGGCCCTCGACCGGTGCGGCGGCGATCTACGTCATCCATGCGGTCGGGCGGGTCGTCGCACGACCAGTCTGTTCGGATGCAGACAAATGCATGCCGCAGACCGACAGGCTGCGAGGGTTGTGCGTGTAGCTTCCATGTTATTAAATTTAGTTGCTGTCGCGTTGAAAATAGATCCCCATGACGCCTATTCAAGCTTGAATGTTTGCTGTTTATCTAAAATATAACACATTCCGCGACGCAAGAGCACTCTCATGCAGCGGCAAGGTGTATAGCGCGGCACCAGAGTGTATTGGAGTTCGGATAGCGTCCACAAGACCGAACACTGCCCAGTTCTGATCGGTGAGCAATGACTCCGAGCGCCTACATCGTCGTGTTCAGAGCGACACCACCAATCGACCTTGCGTTCGATGCTGGTCGTACACAGAGCGCCAGACACACGACACATCACACCGAAGGGCCAAAGCCTAACACTCCCCAATCAACCGAGCAGGCTCAGTTGGTTCGAGCTGACTGGCAAAATCCGGCGGTCGGATGACGCTAGTCGTGTCAGGCGAAAAAGTGAAGGTTGTGGAGAAGGGAGGAGCCGCAGCAGCTGCCGCTGCCGTCGCTGGATTCCAGATTCACCGAGGCTTTGACTGGGTGCAATGCACGCAACGAAGGATCTGTGACAATACTGTACAGTGTGGAGGTATGTACGCGCCGTGATCAGATTCGGCTGGAGCCATACCACGCTTTAGTCGCTCGTGCCGCGGGGTTGCCGCCGCCAGCGGAGGACGCATCGAATCTCACGTGTGGCCTCCGTAGTCGATTGTACTGTAAGGGGTTTTGCCAGTTTCATGCATTCGACCAGATTCGTGCACACCAAGTTTCAGCCAATCGAAAGCATTTATTTTTGTTCGAGACATTTATTGGTTAAAAACACGCATAATCTGACATCCTTTAAAAACTCTGTAACCGAATTTTCAGCATCCCCTCTTCCCCGCCAAATTGCCGCAACCAGTCAGCTACTCATCGTTTTACGAAGCACCCTACCCAACTCCACTCGTTCTTTTGTTGTCTAATTCTGTCGCTGAAGTGATACGATACCCCCCTGTATGCCTAGGCCCGCTGTGATGTTGGATTGTTGAGATTTGACATCTCGAATCCTAATCAGAAGGGGAACCCGACTCATGGTACTGAGCATACTGGCGGTCAATCAATTCACTTATGTTGGCGCGGGTGGTCGTTTTCGCAGTTCTGTGCCGGCCTCCACGAGTTTGTGCCTGACTTTCAGTATGTGAGTGAGTGTATGCTAGGGGGATTCGAACCACCGTCCTCTTGGTTATAAACCAAGAACTTTACCACAAAGCTATGGTAGCGTTAACTCCTGGTATTTTCTCATAATTCCTTACAATATTTCCTAAAAATTACCTTAACTTGAATGCTTATCCTTTCTAAAACGATATCTTCAAAAATAGATACTTATTGAAGAATATTTGTTCTAAGAGGATTTATTTTGTCATTCTAGGCCTACCCCTAAACTATGATAATGTGCAGACCATACAAATATGAAGTGTAAAATTGGTAGGAAACTTGTTGTCTCCGAAAATTGATAGTATACTCAAAGTTATAACTATTTATGCGTCCCCTTCGTACAATAAGATAAAAGCGACGGAGAAAAAAGTTCAAGCAACGCTCGATGCCATCATGTGCTTATTTTTGAAATTTGATATCTGCGTCAAAAGTTACAAGTCAAAACTCGAGCAGCATAAAAACTGCACGAAACTGGCAAAAACCCTTACTGTAGACGGCATAACTTCCAAAATAGAGCGCTGCACTGTCTTCGTCCAGCAGTCCTAGCTGCAATTTGCCTCAAATTGACGATTAATTTCCGCGTTTCTTACGCTCAAAACGTGCAAATGGAGGTTTTAGTTTTATTTTCGCTTTGTTTTATGCACGACTTGTCCATAAATTTTCAATGTTGTTCAATATTTGGAACACAAAACGATATTATGTACACCTTACTTCAGTACTGTATATACGATCGAGTTTGATTACACGGAACACACTGGATGAAGGTTCCTGCCGCCTGAGCCCGCGCTCACTGAGACGGAAGGCCATGCTGGTGCTCATTGAGACGAAGGCACCCAACGGTGCGCCAGTGCACACTGAGACCGACCAGCCTGAGCGCGCGCCTACCTGCCTGGAGAATAATGCGCGAAGTGAACGTTCACGCCAGCAGCGTTGCCAATTGTACGAGTGGCACGCCTCGCGGTCCAGTTCCCGAGATTCCGCAGATTCCTGTGGTTGGGTTGTCGATTTATGCACGCATCATTCTAATTGCGAAAGATTAAACTAATCACAGTGAGACCTCAAGCGCGTTTGACCCGCCCGAATCTCAGACCCCAGGTGTACCGTACGCAACGCTCAGTCATCCCACGGCCATCGGGATTCGTGTAATCATGGTTTCGCTATGTGGACGCATCTTGGTGAGTTGTCGTGCTGCTTCAAGGTGCGCCCATACTGCGTCAAAGGCTCAGGTTGAATCTCTCAACAGCTTGGTATTTTGGGTGTAGCATTAGCCAGCGACCCAATCCAGGGCGTGAGCACGGACAAGAGAAGAGCGCGCCCACTTCACACAGTCGACGCTGCATAGTGTGTATGTGCATATCACAGTTCAATGCGTCAGAACAGTGGGCCTGACCGTTCTCTTCCTCGCTCATGACATGCGCATGCATGATGCTGATGCGTGTGCATACGCGATGCACAGGACGCACCTCGCGGCCCTCTTTTGGCGCGATCATGGCGCGTTAGCGGCTTCCCGAGGGTCTCCGGCTCTCCGACCAAGTGGCTGAGTGGACGTCAATCGAACGCTCTTTCGCGTCGATGGGATGTGTCGCGGTGAGGCCGCTCGTGGCGTTCAGGATCGAGGGATCGGATCCCAGCGCTCCGTTCGTGGGTCGACCCGAACGACTCCTCGCTTGACCGTCTCCTCATTCCCGGATTTGCCGCGCCTCGACCACCCCACCGTCCTCGAGAGCACCCAAGCAGCGATGGCTGAAGTTCCGCCGACCTCCGAGGCGAACGCGCGCTATGACACACTCCGCGCGCTCGACAGCGCCAAGTTCTCCAAGGCCCACGTCAAGGCCATCCTGGTCGCTGGCTCCGGATTCTTCGTCGACTCATATGACA